>JAEIIG010008739.1:0-13253 GCA_018904695.1 Drosophila parvula | reverse complement strand
TACGTTTTATTTATGGTGATAAGATTAATTTAAAAAATTAAGCAACAATTTTAAGCAGAGCACTAAGCAGGTATAATTTTAATTTACAATTTTTTTATCATAGTTATTTTACAATCGGTCTGTAATAATGGTAATCGTGATAAAAGTATACTTAATTTTAGAATGATTTTATTTATCATAGTTTCCTTTAAATTTGTTCAACCGATATAATCCCAAATGAATACACTTTGTTTACCCATGGGTACCATGGAGGCCAGCAGTCCGAAGAAAGCATCTCCGACCCTATAAAGTACATAAATTCTTGATCAGCATCAACAGGCATCAAGTGAAACAACAGATTTTAGAGGCTATAAGAGCTCCGACTACCAATGTGGTGACAGCATTCATATTGGTTGCACTTAAATCAATCCCTTGAAATCCACAAAAGCCGTATATCAAACCTATAGTTGTGATTTTCGTAAAAGTAAATAGTTATGAACTAAATACATTTCTGTGGAGGCGCTGTGAAAATTTCACTAAAATCGGATCATAGACATAGGAGTTATTAAACACTAAAGCAAATCTACATTTGTGTTGGCAGCACAAATGGGTGTTGCTCAACTTGTTCCTGGCAACATTTATCTTTATTTAGGTGTTGCTCAACTTGCTCTTAGCAACATTTGTTAACATTTGCTTCTGCCTTTTGCCCTCTTTTATTTATGTTTTTTTTTATAAGTTAAGGCAAATTTAGACAAAATCATTTATAGCCATATAAATGTTTTAATTTCATTAACAATTCTATAGGTATTGGGTATCTCAAAGTCGAGCACATTAAGCTCTAACGTGCTCTAACGCTCTTACTTGCTTAAATAGATAAGAATATAATATAATTATTACAATACTTTAAATAAACATCCGCCAAAAAAGTCTGAAGTACATGCAGAAACCGCTGAAACTGATTATTCTATTACCATAAACGTTTTTTGATTAATTACTTATTAATTTAATTAAATTTAAATACGTTTTTGCTGGCTCGAAATTGAAACAATGTAAAAATAGTTCAATGCTCAATTACAGCCCGAGTTTGAGAAACATTTTTTTCTGCGTATCCAGTTGGCCCTTTCGTAAATTTTTCTTTTGCTTGCTGCTCCCGAGTTTTCCACTGCTGCTGAGTTTTCCACTGGCGCTTCCGGCGCGAGGAAGATGAATGCCTCGCCAACGACAACACGATGACGCCAATAGTTTTTCCACGCTGCTCAGTCTCAGCTGAGTCTAGCTTTTCCGAGCTCAGCTCAGCTTGTGGTCGACAAGCTTTTTGATTTAGGGAGCCAAGAAAAGGGTTTCTGTGCGTAACTATTTGGTTTTGCAAAGTTTTCTCAAGTATGCCCATAATTTGTGAATTTGTCAGAAGCGGGAAAGAAACAAGAAAAATAGTTTACACCCAAAACCCACAAAATGTGAATAGTTCCATGACAAAAAAAATAGAGAAATATAAGTAAAGTCACTGTAGATTTAGCTATGAGTGTTTATGTACATTTCTTATAAAGAAATGGAGTTGTTCAATGGATATTTTTGAATAACTAAATCTCCTTAATACCTTTTTAAATGCTTTGGTTAAAACCCTGATTTCCGCATATTTTTTAAACTTTTTTTTAAAAGCAAAACATTTGCGAACATTACACCTCATTTATAGCCATGAACTCGGGCAGACTTCTGCTCGTTAATTCACACATCGGTGGATATAAATTAAATAATGTGTCCCATAGAGGGGGCGCCCACTAAATTAAAAATGATATAGGGAAGGCAATATTCGCAGTCATCGCTGCCATTGTCAGGGGAGCCGACAAAGAGGGAACTTGCCTAATTAATTTCCATTACAACGAGCCCTGGGTTGCATATAAACATTTTCAAGGGCAGCCGAAAATATTTATTTAAACCATTCCGTGCCACCAAGCTCGGCGATTAAATTAAGTGACGCATTAACAATTGCAGAGGCTGGAACAAGGCACAATTCACACTCTCCAAAATCGGAGGGTATAGCGATGGGAAGATATATCTATGGGATATATCCTTGTAGGCCTTGTGCAATTTGTCAAGCTGGCAATTGGTGGGCCGCGTCCTTTGAAGGGTTGCCCGACCTATGCTCACTACTCTGCACTCAGGGAAATTGGCTCATTTGCATTCAAAATTTAAATTAATGCAAAACCGCTGAAAATGCCAAAAAAGCCGTTCGGTAAACTTTTGGCCGGACCGGCTCCCCAAACTTGTTGTTGTTTTTCTTTCATGGGAGCCTCCGTGGTGGCTGAGGGGGGGCGGTGAGCCCAGGCTGATCATAAATATTCGCCGGGGCTCGTTAGAGCTGCGAACGAATGAACGCGACTTCCTTACTAACTACGCACGAAATCAAGTGGGGAAAATTTCTCAGGGAGCAGCTGCCGCGGAAAATGTGTGCGGCCAGGGTTTTCCAAACGTCCGCCCACCGCCCGAATTCCCTCTCTATATATAGAAGCTACACTAAGAACTATAATGTGATATTATATCACTGAATACTGCCTTTACTGCATGTTTCACTGGGTAATTAATATTAATGCTAATAGATACGGTTTTCCCCTACAAATATAAAATCTTTATTATATAGATACATATAATAGAATTAGTTTATTTTATTTTGGAAGCAAGTGTTTTTTGCCTGAAAGGAAAGAATATAGATTTGATTTGATTTATTATATTTTATATTATATTATATTATATATTATATATACTCGTATTATATATTATATATTACATTACCCTTTTTTTTAAAGATCAACACAATTAGTGGGAGCTTTTCCACAAACTAGACTTCATAATTAACGTTTTTCTCCCAATATTTTGCTCAGGAAAGCAACATTGATTAGAACTAAAAGTTAAACAAACAATGTATATTCGCTCCAAATTTTCTTCTCTGTGTGCTTTTGCCGCAGTTCCTTATATTCCGTATTCCCAGGAGCCAGCAACAACATTAGGAGGAACATCTTACTCGCCTTTTTAAAATGTCCAATAAAAATTGCCGACACATTTCGCCCATATTTCTTCGGAATCCCATATAAATCACGCGCTGTAATCCCTCATGCTATCGCCGCGTCGTCTTGGCTTCTTCCTCTGCCTCTGCTTCTGCCTCTGCTTCTGCTTCTGCTTCTGCTTGTGCTTCTGCTTCTCCTGAAGGCCCCAAAGACCGACCCAAGATTCTGGGGGAGCTGGGAGTGGGAGTCTTGAAAGTAGAAGTGGGAGTGGCAGCAGCCTTCTGAGTTTGGCAGTTTGGCAATAAGAAAGTTTTTCTTTTCCCCTCTTTTTGTGGTGTGGTTACTTCTTCGGATGCTGCCATTTCTCGGCGGGCTCCAAACTGAATCCCAAAAACCCACCAGAACCCTCCGCCCCACACACAGAACACCCTCCCAGCCGGCACAGCACCCGCTCGCTCTTGGCCATGCGTGCGTGTGTTGGCCAACAAACGCGCACTCTCCGGCCTCATTATTGGGCGCTGGCGATTATTTGAAATTGCAAAAGTTTCATTCATGGCGGTGGCATACGTAAATGGAAAATATATGTTCTCGGGCCAGATAAATCAATAGGTACAGCCAAACATGTCCGGAATTCACAATTCAAATGAGCAGCTTAGTTCCCAATCCCACCCAAAAAAAAAGTGTGTGGAGCTGTTACCAGGAGCTGTAAACACGTTAACCAGGCGGAGTGTAAAGGACTTTTTAAAATAAGATTTCAGTGAATGAATACTGTTTTTAAACATGTTATAATCATCTGATTTACCTTATTAAATCTTACAAGATTCAGACTTTCATGACACAGAACTAGAAGTATACTCGTATGTCTGAAATGGATCGATGCTAAAAATATATAGTTATTCATGTAAGAAACCTGAAGACGAGGCTTCGACTATGAAATACCCGATTGTGACATTTTTCTGTCCTAATCGCAAGTGCCCTTGAGCGCTCATCTTCCCAAGACTCTTACTTGGAAACTATAACACTGATCGACTTCAACTAACTATGAATATATTCTAAATATGAAAGGAAGCTAACTTACATAAATTTAACTTTTCTTATATTTAAAGCATTATTTAAAAATCATATAAAACAACTTTATCAGATAAAATGTCAACTTTTATTACATTTACCTGTACCTTTGATATTAAAATTATTATTCTTACAGTTCTTACAGTTTTACATTTCCCTCTTCATTAACAGATCGTTCCTATATGACAGCTATATGTTTAAGTCATAAAATAAATACGGAAGTTCTAAAATATTTAAAAAAAATGTCCATATCTTTTTAAGTTTAATATTATAAATATAGATTTGATAGAAATTTGTTTAAAAATGGCGAAATAAATATATAATAATATATATATAAATATGGTTCCCTTAAATTTCCCCTTCGTTCCTATGACAGCCATATGACATAGTCGTCCGATCTGGCCTGTTCCGACTTATGTATATACAAATAGAAATAAAAAAATAAACTATCTGCATAAAGAGACTAGTTTGCGTAAGAGCGGACAGAAGGAGAGACGGGCGGACGGCAGACAAACATGGCTAGATCGACTCCTCTGGTGACGCTGATCAAGAACATATTATATGTATAATTCTATATGGTGGAAAAATTATTCTTCCATCGCTGCGCTGCAAAATATGACTAAAATTATAATATACATATATACGATAAAAATTGAGAAGAAATCGCAATGAGGAAAACCACCCTATATAATTTAGTTTTATATATTTGTATTACTTTTGAGTCTAATTATATTAATAACTTTATGGAGATTGGTATCAACACGTTTTCAGAGTCTTTTTTAATTTAATATTCTATACATGATTTTACATTTTAACTAATTGATGTTCATAATTCCTCAATTCATCTAGCAAACAATAAAAACAAAAATAATTACTTGAACCGACTGATTAACTTCATTCCCCTCTGGCAAACGTCGTGTAATAAACTTCGCAGCCAACTAAATTTTAATTAAATTCTCTCAGTTCGGGAATTGAAAAGACGCTGGCGTTGCCAGCCATTGTTGCTCGCAATTTTGATGCCCGGGGGCAATGCATCATTTTAATAGGAGCGGGAGGAGCGTTGCAGCTTCGGGGGCTTAATGTGGCACTCGCTCGCATGTTGCCCGCATCCTTGGCGGAACGCAGGAACTGTGCGGCAGCACGCGAGGATAAAGCGCGCATATTGTCCAAATTTGTTCTCTATAAATTCGGTAAACAAAAACACTCGAAAATAAGGGAAAAGGTGAGGCGAGACCAGAAGGCTCAGGTCGGGGTCACCACTTGGCTGCAAGGGTTCCTGGTCTCCATTCGCCAGCGGATTCATTTCAGTGGGTGGCGGATGGGTGGGCGGCTGGGTGGGTGGGTTAGGCTGGTGGATTGGTGGCTCGGTCGGTGGCGGAGGCTGCCGAAAGGCAAAAGAACTATGTTTGGCGAGAGAGATAAAGCAATAAATTCTGTCAGAAATTTAATTTGATAATAAATCTTTGCTTCTAGCGCTACGGAATTTATTTCATTCGCACACACTCACACGTTGTATATAGAAATTCGTGCACATAATAAAACAAAAAGCAACAACAGCAAACGCGCCGAGCAACCGAAAAGGGAAAGAAAGGAGCCGGATCGAAAAAACGTGCGTGCATGCGAAGGATGAATGAGAGGATACCCGAACATGACACTTATGGATGTTCCATCGCACCCACACATCTTCCCTTTTGTCCGTTTGCCTTTTCCTCCGCCAGGATACGCACCTTTCTCTGCCCGTGTGTATGTGTGTGTGTATCTTCGGGCACCACAAAATGGTTCCTAATCCGGCACTTTCCCTTTTCCAACTGCCATTCGGCCCTTATCACTCTTCGAAGTGCCCCAAGCGTTGATAACTTTAAAGTGAAAAATAAAAAGGTGAACCCACCTTATATTATATTATAAACACATATATATCACATACTTTTGTCCCATTCGAATGGACATCTTTGGACAGCTGGGGTTAAACTGGAACGTGATTAAAAAGTCAGGGATTGCGAAATGGTATTCGCACTTTGAACAGATTTTAGGGGATGAAGGGGTATAAAAATAATAAAATATATAAAAAAGGACTACAAAAAAATACAATTGAAAATAACAAAACATTCCCTCACTCATTTATTAAACTAAAGAAAAGGAACAAGTAGGCAATTAATGAAGAAATACTTTAATTTAAGGATTTAATATCCTGCACTTTTTAAAAATCATCTCTAAGAATTATTTTAACTTTTAAGAATAGCTTAAGACCTTGGTCACATCTTAACTAAAATTGGTTTGGAAGTTAGAGCTATTTGAAGTGAGCATACTCCTGCAATGTTTCTTCATTTGCTTTTTTCTCGAGAACACGTTTTTCAAACTGGTTTATAGGATATGTCAAGATCTATTAAACCGATTTGGCTCAAACTTTTGCCAGATATTCCTAAATATACTTAATATATATAAATATATACATAGGGGTTTTTTGAAACCTAATTTTAAGATTATGGAATTTATTAATATTTTTATTATTGAAATTCGTACTGTTTTTTTCAAACACACAGCTTTTGATCATTATAAATGCCAGCTCTTAGAAATCGTATGATGCACCATAACTAGTACATTTCTCAAACAAGGCAATAATGTTATTATCCCGGAATCATGGAAATTCACCTGGTTCAAGGATGTAAAACAAAAATCGTTCGATTCATATCTCATATCTCTGCCATTTTAAAACTAAAAGATAAAGATAGAAGATAACGTTTTTTAGTATAAACTAAAAGCGATCTATCACTGATTAGAGCAATAAATATATTTTAAAATAATTCTTATGAATAATTCTAATATTAATTTCTTAAAAAATGTTTTCTGTTTCAATTACTACAATAGGGAATTAAGTAAATTAAACAAACGAATGCTTCATATTTCCTCTAAAGGTAATTGCTGTAAACTAATGTAGTTTATATATTTCTAACAATTTTCTTTTTATTTTTATTAAGTATTTATAACTTTCCCTATAAAAATAATAATTCCTGGTTTCGAATGCAAAATCCCGAAACTGATTTTCCCTAATCTACTACATAATCGAACTTGTTGGAAAATTACCTTCACTACTGCCGGTTTAGTTATAGAAGATCAGTAATTCTATTGTTTAGATTATAACCATGACAGATCCGTAATGCTATTGTCTTGGATCTGACCATGAAGGACCATGACCCGCCTGTTTAGACACAGCCATCATCCAAGGGCAAGCCAGTGGAACAGCATCGAACAATTGGCAGGTGAAAATATGGTCAAATCGGTGACCTTGGCCCGGCCATTACCATTTAGCCGCTTCTCAGTGTGTTTTCATTGTTTCTCTCCGACATTGCGCGTTATTGGGTCACTTTTCCTCTCAGTTTTCACTTTTTCTGGTTACGCACAGGTAGGCACACGATTAATTTCGGCCATTAAGTAGAGGGAAAAACCGGGAACAGGCTTTCTGCTCGATGGGTACAAATGAGACTCTTCAGTTCGCAGCTCATTTCGGCTGAGGTCACGACGAAAATATGCACTGCCAAGTGAAAAGCAGCATTTTCGATAAGATTTCGCACAAGATGCTGCCAACAAAAGTGTCATAAATCTCGGCGCTAAGGATTGCCCTGTTAAGCGGCGAAGAGGGAAATCCCCCGAAGAAATGCTCAAGATGCCAAAAACCGAAAGAGTTGTCGTGGTCCAAAAATACACTTGACACATCGCGCCGTCTCTATCTCGGGGACAAGTGCACTGATTTATTTGGCCGGCTTGCAGTTTGCAGTTGAATTTTTGATGCAGCATAAGAAGACGGCAAAACAAGATAAATGACGGCCTGGCGACTCTTGGCCATGCGGTGATTTTGGTACCAAAAACTAGCTGGCCAACTTCGGACGAGATGCGGGATATATGTATGTACATATATACGAACAGATATCCCTTCCACATAGGATTGTACCCGTCCCCGTCCCCGTTGAGACATCATCCCCAAATGCGCGGCGAGCTGAACCCTTAATTCCCATCATAGATCAACCATTTTGGGTCGTAAATAACTCGCTCAAATCTCTAATTTGTTTTGCCCGACAAGCAGGAAAGGTGGAAAAACCTTTTGTCGTAGCTGGGAACGGAGATTAGGTAACCGAATTTCGGATGGTGGAACACAAAAAATACTCCAGAGTGAATTTTAAACAATGCGATTGTTGTTAAACAAAATTTAACAGAATATAAAAATATGGGGTCAACGAAAAAACAAAACCATTTTAATGTAATCGAATTTGAATTAAAGAAAAGTTGCCTTCTTTCTTATTTATTTAACGTTTAATTTGAACAATTTCCTTCAAATGTTCACTTACAAAAATCTGTTTTTTTTTAAGGGAATAATCAAGGTATCCAACCGGTAACATAACCGTTATTTAAACCGGGATAACTCGATGAGCTTGACTTTTTATATGTATAAATTTTCAAACTTAAGGTAAAGTCGAAGTCATTCCTTATTCTTAAATTTGAATATTACAAAAATATGAAGATATTCAGACCTTTATAGCTTGGCAAAAAGTGCTACCTTGTACACAAGTAGAAGTGTTTTTTTTAAAGTGTAAAGTTTATTATGAACTCTCTGTGAAATAGTATAGACGGAAAAACTTTGAACGCCAAAAGCAAATATGTGAACATTTAACAGAAATATACACAATAACTTATACAAAGAAAGATGTATATATTTAAAAAAAAGAAGTCCGATATATTAATACTATTTGAAACTGTATCAGTATCCGAATTCCATATTTGCTTCGGTTTTAATCCCTGGAAATAATATAATGTACTCCAAACAATTTGAAAATTTAATTCTGCTCTTTTATCTTAAGAACGTTTAATAAACTGCACTGAAAAAAAAGCAAAATATGAAATATCTACATATATCCTAAAGAGGCAGTCGCTCGATTGTCACTAAACATCTGTCGAACACTACCAGATACAATTTATCGATAAGTCTGGCGGCATGCAAATGTGAATTCAGAGAGTCAATTGAATCGCCATGCCAGACACGACAGATCCAGCGAATTAAAAGACAATATCATCAATTATATTATGGCAAAGGAACGCCAAGGCCCCCAGGCCCCAGGCCCCAAACCCCTTCGGGCCATGTCCCTCCACCGGATTCCTTTTCAGCCGCAAAGTTCCATTGACCACCGAAGCCAAAATACTTGGCATCGCAATGAATCGTGTCTGGCATTAATCCCTGCCATTCCCCCTTTCCTGCGCCGCCCGCGCCACCGCGTAAGGCGGTTGCATAAATAAAGAAGCGGACACGGGCCCCGAGGATAGAATGGGATGGAATTGCCGCGGAACGGATCGGATCGGATCGGGTCGGATCGAGCCGGGACTGTGATCGTGAGTTATGGGTTGTCACCTGTCTGTCGCAGCTGTCAAATTGAAAGTGGATTGAACCGAACGCAGTGCAATGTGACTAAGTAAGTAATCGCACAAAGGGTAATCGTCATCGATTGCCGATAAGAATATCAATTAATGTCGTATGGTCGGCGATCAATTGCAGTGGAATGGAAATAAACTTGCAGATATGCAAAGGCGATACAACAAAATAGTTATATTAACGAAAGTAAACAAGTCAGTGGTGTGGTAAAAGGGTGCAAGGAACATTAAGAACAATAAGATATCTTTTATTTCAGTTATAGTATTATTAAAACTACTTTGACTTTGAAAATAATGATATTTTAATTTTATCTGAAATGCTTTGTAATTTTTGTAAAGGGTACAAAAATAATTTAAATAGTTAAGTATATTGAATTTTAAATTTATTTGTTTTCGGCCCAGTGTTGCAAGTGTAAGCTTATTTTTATGGCTCTGGTCACACTGGTAAATCAGTTTCGATAAATAATAATAGGCATTTATTTTAGTTTGGTTTTAGATTATTCCAGTCCTATGAATTAACAGTTTTTGCAAAATGTATTAATTTTATTTCCATTTTATTACAAACATTTATTTATTATTTTTTTTGTATTTATCTTTTTCCTATGATTTTTTAAAAGTTCAATATAAAGATGTAAGGAAATACTAGCTTTTATTTTAAATATGCGTACACCAAAGGGGAATTATCCAAGCCACAGCTTCAGTTTCAGGACGAAATCCGGTTCGTTTTTTAAGGTTTTTTCCTCGTTTTTGTTTAATGAAAATTAATTGCGCCACCAAAGTCGTGTGTTTGCGATCGCATTTAATTGCATTTCTTACACTCGAATCCCCAGCGGATCCCCAACTGCAGATCAAGCCCGGACCTTTCCTTGGGTCCGTCTTTCTCTCCGTGGCCAATATATCATGGACACACACACACACACACACAAACACACACACGCACACACACCGCCATGCGGGACAACAAGAACATGATTAATTTCTGACAAATGTGCGACACAAAAGAGATGTGACACACCTTGGACCACAAGATGGCTGGAATGCAAACAAAAAGTAACACTTAAAAAAATTGCAAGTTTTATTTTGAATATTAATACTAATTTCTAAAAAAAAAAATAATTTTTAAGTTCACTTTAAATGTGATTTTAGGCATTGAACACATTAATAATTATGAACTTAATTAGTACGCTGTCATTAGATATAATTTTCAAGTCCTGATACGTTGATCCACTACTGGCGACACCATGCACGTGCTTGTTAAGGTAAGGTGTTAGTAGGCGCCATAGAAGAAAGTATAGGTAAAGAATATGAGCAAATGCATGCGTACTAAGTTGGTTAAGATTAAAGTTAACTACGTTTATTCGAACTAAACAGATAACTGTATACACAAGCAATATAATCTAAAGTTATATACAAAATGTGATTAAATTAGAGGTATTATTTTAAGTGTGTCTCCTCTCCACCTCCCTGTGGTTTCCCGCGATCGTTTCTACGAAGCTGCGGTGAACTTGGCCGGCGGCATCAGGTTGCAGGTTCCACGGAGCGGCACACGCGTCCAAAATGATCGATGTCATGCCTTGGCCAGCTGTCTGGTGTCCACGGGGTTGGGAGGAGCGGTGGTCAGGTGGGGCTGGAGGTGACCCTCCCAGGTAGAAGATGCTCGCCCCTATATATCACACGCTCTTATCAACTAGACAAGTTTCGCACTAATTCGTGAGTAATTTTTTATACATTTCAAGCGAATTTTTCACAGCGCAGCACGCGGACTGCCGCATTTTGCACGGCCCAAAAGGAGAAATATGAAATATAAAAAAATGTGGACTAAATAATAAAAGGAATTGTAGTACAATGCGACATAATTCTTCCGTTAGCCACTAAACGAGTCCATAAAGATAAGCGAAAAAAGTCCTAAAGGCAACAAGCGAGGCCAGCAAACAATATTTTGGAGAGACTTAGATAAAGTGAACAATAATATAAAGAGAGAACAAGTAAACAAAACAAGTAAAGAAAAAAAAATATTCTTAAGCTGTTGGGAATATTTATATGTTCATATATATTAACTTAAATGTTAAAACAGATGTTTAATTAATGTCAAATAATGGATGCAAGCATGAACATAACATAGGAGTTCTTTCATTCTTAAAGATGCAAACAATATCGCTCTATACTAAAATTATATTAGAATTGTACAGGGTATCAAATCTAGAGGTAACACTCTCCTTATCAAGAACGCCCTGTACCTAATAATGAAGTACCTTAAAAAAAGGGCAACCAACAAATGTGTGTACATATACATACTTGTAGTATGTGGCTTCAAGTCAAGCTCGCCGGGGCAGGTGAAATAGAGCGCTTTACCGCTTAATTGTTGCAACATTTGCTGGCCAGCAATTATTTGATAAGACGACGCCTCACATTCGGGCGCCGGCACAATAAATTCTCCGGCCGCAAAATAAATTAAATGAGAAACTGGCAAATATTTAGCAGCTACTGCCAAACCAGCAACAACAACGGCACAGACCAGAAAAAAATGTTAAAACTTTTGCTTACTCTCTTGGGCAACACTTGGGCAACACCCAGCAGCAGCAGGCGGAAGACGGACCAAGTTGAGGAGGAAGAAATTTCAGTTTCTTGAGTTCATAAATTTTCACTGTGGACTCGCATTAAAACAGCAGCAAAACAAAGCAATTCAAAAAATGTTCCTAGTCCCTCGGGAGAACTCGAAAAGTGCAGTAAATTAATGAATGTTGCAGCTTCACCAAGGTTTGCCATGTGAACTCATCCCTGAGAAAGGGTTTTAACTTTAAAGTGAATTGACTTGAAGGCTTGCTGGCTGATTGAACTTTATCTTAAATATTAAATATACATTTTGCTGCTGCGGTGTACCTGAAGAAACTAATTTAATAACATTTTATTATCGATGCAATGTATAAACTGTAACTAAGATATTACAGATATGTTTCTATACCCTTGCAATTTTGCCATGTTATTTTAAACGCAGTAAAGGAAGCAACTTCAACCCCATAAGGTATATGTATTCTGTATCAGCATCATAAGCCGAGTTGATCTAGCCATGTTCGTCCGTCTATCCTTCGTTTTCTACCTAAAATAGTCTCTTAGTTTAGTAACTATCGGGCTGAAATGTTCAGGATAGTCTGATTTTGCAAGCAGTATATATGGATCACTATATACAGCCCACTATATCATATAGCTTAGGAACAATTGGGTTAAAATGGCATATTTTCTCTTTTTTTTTTTTTTTGATTGATTGATTATATGATTTATTTGATTATAAAAGCAGATTTTAAATTTTCAAATCGGGGTACTATATAATATAACTGTTAAAGGAACTATCGGCATAAATTTGGAATATTTAGCCGATTTATTTAGCTTTTTAATTTTTTTATTTGATTTAATTTTAAAGTTGAATACATTTAATCTTAACTGAAGATGTTTATTAATTAGATTTCAACTTTAAAAAAGATTGTGACAATGCCACAGAATGAATTAATTCGATTTATAATTCCACAAAATTGATCAAAATAATATTGAGTTTTTATTTATTAAAAGAAAATAAATAAAATGAAAACTACGAAATTAAGAAATAAATTGCGCAAAAGGAACTTTCAAATGTTGGTGAATTATGACTTTAATAAAGCAAACCGACTAAAAGAAATCTCTTAAATAAATGTACTCTTTTCGGTAGAGCTGGAAAAGTATCGTAGTTTTCGATGTTTTTTATATGTAAACATCGATATATCGGCCTTAAACATCGATGTTTTTCCAGCTCTACTT
>JAEIIG010008726.1:0-54473 GCA_018904695.1 Drosophila parvula | reverse complement strand
TTTTTTCTGTTCGCCTGTTACCCAAATAAGGGAAACAGAAAATTTGTATGGCAATTTCTTTAACAGATTGTGTAAATGTTGTTGTAGAAAAGTTGTTGTTGTAATTGTTGTTGTTCTTGTAGGTAACAACAAGTAAAATCATATGAACTGCATGGTTTCATGTACCAGGCGCGCAGACAGCAGCAGAAGGCCGCTCAGCTGTTATTTTATAGCAGCTTTTGAATGTCTCTCTCTCGATCTCTTCCTCTCTGTCTCGGTTGGACAGGCGACAAAGCTGAGCTTTCCAGTGCAGCCCTGCCAACTATTGTTAATAAATCGGTCGATCTGGCAGCACGGATCTAAGTCCGTTATCGATATATCGGAGCACGATCTGGTAACGCCGTTTTTAGTTATCGACAAGACGAGTAATGATCGATATCGGTTTGAGTCTTGACTTAGATATTCACAAAACGTTTAATTAATGTCAGTCAGGTAACACTGCCTCAGGGCACGATCTGGCAACGCCGTTTTCACTGCTCGGCAATACGAGTAATGATCGATATCGGTTTGAGTCTTGACTTAAGCGATACGTGTACCAGTGCTTTTCAATTCACAGCCAATGACGTCAGCGCTCAGAATAGCGCATCGTCGATCTGCTGATTGCTGTTCGCCTGTTACACGAAATGGGAGAAAAGACACTTTGTTTGACTATTTCGAGAATTTGTTAAGTAAAATGTTGTTGTTGTAGCAGTACAAATATATTAAATTCTTGGTTTCAGGCACCAGGCGCACAGAAGGCAGCAGAAGGTAAATAAACATAAATTAAACTAGTTTCTCTCGCAACACACGCTCGTTCAATGACGTCATCACACAAATCAGTACCAGCTCATCGTCGCCTTTCTACCTTCTGTTCGCCTGTTACCCGAAATGGCAAACTGAGAATTTGTTCGGCAATTTAGTAAAAATGTACAAAATGTTGTTGTTGTAGGCAAGATAATATCCCCGATTTTAGCATTTAGCTGATTTTTGGCACCAGGCGCTCAGAAGACAGTAGAAGATCAATTAACATGGTCTTATTGTAAATTGAGACAGTTCATCTCCCATCGCCCGCTCTATGAATGACGTCATCCCACCAATCAGAGCCAGCGCATCGCCGCCTTTCTGACTTCTGTTCGCCTGTTACCCAAAATGGGCAATAGATAATTTGTTTGGCGATTTTTTGATTTTGTTGTACAGGCGATCAGCAGCACTTTTAGGGTATCTATGATCTGCACAGTTTGAAATGCACTCTTCCAAGTGAGATCGACCAATTCGAGTTTGGGGGTCATTGAAGTTCCACCTATTGAAGCACACCTATTGCTTAATTAATTCAGACCAAAAGAATTCAACATGAGGATCCAGCAACTGCGTTGGCGACTCTACTTGACGTATTTTTGGCCACCTCTTCCATACATCACCGACCACTGTGCGATTGCTGGCTCGCTGGCACGATGGCCAAAAGAGAGGCTTAACAATGCTGCAAGGCGATAAAAATTAACGGTGCTTAATAGCAACATTGAAAATCATTAAGTGATTTATGGTCAGCCGCAGACAGAGCACCAATAAGTGTCAGCGCCCGGAAAAACCCCCGAAGGACACACCATGCTGCGTGTAAAATGTATATATCCGTATATTTATCGTTTCGTTTATTTACATGAGCATCTTAGAATACGTAAACGCACTTTATAATACAGCAACATACATATATATATATATAGAAAGACAATAACTCGGTTACCTCCTCGTCTTTTTTGTTCCGACCATCTCAATTTCGTCTAGGTAGTTCGATTCCCGTTCACAATGATTTCGAAATTAAAAAACAAACTCCAGTTAAGGCCACACACATACACAAAAAACAGAAAGACCAACAAAAAAAACGTGAAGCCAAATAATATTTATAAATTTTCCTAGGCAAGGCTGTACGTGTGCGTGTGTTGGGTGTTGGGTGTGGGGGGCGGCTGTGGGGCGTGGCTGGTTGGCAGTCAATTAGCACAGGCGCCACATAAATTTTAATATCGAATACGTATTCGTTTTTGGTTTTTGTGTTTAATCAAGATAAACGAGCTCGTTTTCAGTATTTTTTCTTCCTTTTTTTTTGTGATGGGAGAGTGGCGCTTACACCGTGCAAGCCCACGTACCCGAGGGCCATACATATATGAATCCCTCCTGGAGGACCCTATCCCCGTCCCGCTGCCAGCCTCAGCGCGGCAGGTCGTTGAGCACGAGCGTGGACGTGTAGCTGGGTCCCTGGATGTGAGCCGTCTTTGTGGTCGTCATCGTGGTGGTCGTCAACGTGACCTTGCCGTTGACATCTGCATGTGCCTGCTCTGCCTCGCCTTCCGGCGCGGAGAGGATCTGCTCCACATAGCCCGTCGTCACCTGGACGCTGTGATGGGCGCGATTCAGCGGCGAACGAGAGCCACTCAGACCCGGTCCCGTCGACTCATCGTCGCTGAAGTCGCTGGTCAGGCCGCTGCCCGTCCGCACGGAGCTGTCGTAGGAGTACTGGGTGTGATAGGTACTGCTCTGCTCCCCGCTGCCTCCCGTCGTGCTGCTACCCCTGGCCGGAGCTCCCTCCATCTCGCCCTGGTTATTGTTGTTCGACTGGCTGTTGCCGCTTTGCCTTTGCTGACGCTGCAGCGTTGTTGTGGAGGCTGCGGTTATGTCCTCCTCGGAGATATCATCGAAGGCCGGCGGCGGCGTCGACATACCGGATAGCATGGTCAGGACCTGTGGCTGCCGTCCGCCGGTCGGCGTGCTCAGCGAAGGAAGACGCGAGGCCGGGGTGCGCAGCAGTTGAGTGGCTGAGGTCTTGCGCTTGGAGGGGGAATGTTTCAGTGGAAATGTGGGCGTCTTCTTGAACACCTGCTTGGCCATGGCGTCTTGAAAGCGCTTGGCGTAGAACGAGGGCCGGCACACGGACACCGTGTCCCCGTTGTAAAGGATGCTCTTGAAAGTGTGCTCCAGCTTCTTCTCCAAGCGGTAGGACTGCAGGATATCGATGATACCAATGTATAGGATCAACCTTTCGTCATTTTCCGATCGTGCTGGTATACCGCCTGAGGGCACATCCTCGTCCTCCTCCAGGGGCACATCCATGTCGGCTGTAATCGATTCCAGAACCGTGGAATGAGCTACCAAACGCTGACGATTCATACTGCGAGTGCGATTCAGGGCTGCTCCTCCGGTGCCGGCAGAAGAGCCCGGAATGGATGCATACGAGGCCACCGTATGGAGTTGATTCTGATCCGCCTCCGGGGCGTCGTCATCGGGATTCAGGGATGCAGGGCCCTGAGTGGCGCTCTCCTTACGCTGCAGCTTGGCTCTTGCGTTCAGTATCAGCTCCTCCTTCTTCTCCTTGGCGGCTAGGTCCAAATTGTGGATGCCAACCAGCAGCGAGTAGTCCATGATCTGGAAGCTCTCCAGCACCATGCAGTCCCGCTGTATGGTGCGCATTAGCGCATTATACTTGTCCGTCTCCAGGAAGATGCCGTTCGGATGATGCTCGGCAAAATCGAGGTCCTTGAACGTGGGGCTCGCCTTCTGGCGCTCCGCTTTGGAGGCCTTGCGTCGGAAGGACGAGCCCTTCAGGTCGTACTTGGCATGCATCTTGATGTCCGAGGGCAGCAGGTTGTTCATGGCCACCAGTCGCACGTTCTTCGAGTTGTAATGGAAGCAATACAGTCCAAAGAACTTGGGCAGCAGGGTTCGCGGGTTCTGTGAGAGGTTCATGTAGTAGCCGGGCAGCAGTTTCTGCAGGAATTCGCACTCCTTCTTCTGCACCGTCTTGATGATGAACTCGTCGTCGTCTGTCAGGTAAAATATGGACCCAGAGGCTCCCGGATTGGAGAGCTCTCGCAGGGGCGAGGCACACATAGACATGAGGAAGTCGTCGGGTGCGATTCCAAACAGATCCCGGAAGTAGCGAAAAGCGATCGGCGCGTATACCTTGAACCGGAAATCGCTGTAGTGGTGGGCTGGCGTAATGGAGGAACCATCTGGCGGAAACGATATGGTCTCCATTTCCCAGAAGTCGTTCATTAGCAGATCCCTCTTCGGCTTGCTGGCCAGACTGCCCACCGTGTGCTGGATGCCCAGCTGTATGGATCCCATGATCTGCTTGGACTGGATCTTCTTGTAGGTCACCTCACCACCCTCGGCCACCCGCCGGTGTCCGATCTTCTTCTCGTGCTTGCCTCCGGTGGTAGAGGGGTTTCGCGAAATACTGGCATCCAGCGTGGAACTGGCACTCCTAAGCTTCGAAGCTGGAGTCTGGGTGGCGGCGATATTGTTCAGTTCCTGCTGCAGCAAAGACGTGCTCTCCTGGCCGCCGTGGGCCAGAGCGGCATCCCTGAAGAGCTGGCGTGATGTGCCCGGCAGCAGGTTCATCGGGGGCGGCGTTCTGGGTGTCCGCGGTGTGCCCTCCAGGTTCTGAATGGAGTTGCCAGTTGGTGACTGATTCGAGGGATCAATGATCTTTACGGGCGTTAATAGGCTCTTCCGTTGCAGTTGGTTTTCCTCAACCTCCGGCGTTTCCTGAAGCTTCGTGTCATCCTGCTGCTGCAGCTGCTTCTGCTGCTCCTCCTGGCCAATTGGCTGGAGCTCCAGCTCGACGCGGGTGTCCATTCCAGCGCCGGTTACTGCTCTCTCTCTGCGGAGGAGAAAACCACTTATTGCAGTGCCGCTCAAACTGTACAAAAGGCAACAACAGGCAACACTTTCAATGGCAGCTCGAGTAATGCGGAATGGCGAGTGTTTTTTGTGGTTCTTTTTAATGGGTAATGATGAGTCAGTGTGAGGTGGGCTTGAGCGAATGATTAAGCATTGGAGCAGCAGTTGGCACGTTTGCCTTCTTGCGAGCTTTCGAGCAGCTGCTGCCCACCAACAATTGTGCGGCTTATCTTTTGTTTGCGCAATGAAGAGCAGCTACAACATCAACTCAACAACAACAACAACAGCACCAAGGCAAACATTAAGCTTTTATCGAGAAAAATAATTAGCACACAGTGACTGCAAAACTGCATATAGCTATGGACTCCCAAACCGTGTACAAGTGCATGCCAATACAGGGGGGGAAATCGTCCGAAATCGACCAAAATCTCATGAAATCACTCATTACGAATTACCGAATTGCACGCAAAACCAGGTAACAGAAACAGACGAACCATAATTTCGATTGTTTGCATATGGGAATCCTGAATACCCGACAGACACGTTCGAATGCATAAACAAATGTCCAACAATACACACAAAGAAAATGTAAGTTGATAACTTAATACCCTTAACATCAATATCAGTTCATTATAGGTACACAAAATGAAAGTTTTGATGGCACAAATCCAACTGAATAACAAAATATATACACCTAAAATAATAGGGAAAGCCAGGTGTTCACAAATCTGCGTTATTTGAGACGGATAAATAAATTGAATAATTACTATTACTATTACAAAAAATGTTTTCTATAAAGAAAAGCTTCTAAATAATATCTATCTCTATATCTCTATATTTTTTTCCAGGTAAAAAAAAACTTTTCAAATTGATTCACTTAGGGTATCTCCTAATCTCTCCATTTCCTGGGGAAAACCTTGCTACATTTTCTCTCTCTGCATCGTACGAGTGGCAAACGTTTGCTGAAAATGCAAACAATTAAGGCCGAAATCCTCAAAATTATTATAGGAAAGTCATTATTTTTGCGTGTGTGTGTGTATTGTGGTATTATTTCGAAAAATGGAAAATGAAACCAAAACATGGTCATGGGCGTAGAGTCAGAGCGGAAGGGGGGTCTGTACGGGGGGACGGAGGCCATTCAGCTGGCTCGTGTGTGTTTATTTTCGTAGATTGTCGCTCGGCGGATATAGCGGCGGCATCTCCTCTATATCTTTCCCTCCTCGTATCTTTTTTAATATTTGTCGCACGCATGACAGGCCAAATAATAATAAAAAGAAAAGCGAAAACAACAACAGCTAGAAGTGCTTTCGCAGCGGAAAGTTTTTCCCGAATTTATTCGGTGAATGAATATGAAATATGGGCGTCCTTTGCCTGATAAAGCAATATAAACACTATGTATCATTGATTAGTAATCCCGTTGGCACTTAACAGGCGCTGCTAATGGGACTGTTAACCTTCCAAGAGCTGTTAGTTTACTGCTCTTGCTGTTGTTGTTTTATCCACCTCGTTGCGGTTTTTGCCTTGGGTTTTTTTTTATGATGAGCTTGCGTTGCCTTTAAAGTGTTTTGCCTCTTTATTCATGAATTAATTAGCGTACTTACACAGAAACACTCGAGATTTCAATTATTGCGCTCCCAAAGGTCAACTATCCAGCAACAAGTACATGTGCACAACTCTCTCTCGCCTGCTCCGCTCTCTTTGTGTATCTGCTGCTGATCGAGGCGCGTTTATCTCTCCCGTTCTCCCTCTTCCGTAATTGTAGTCGCCGTTCTTCTTCCTTCCCTTTTGTCGCTTTTCCTTCGATTTCCAGTTTCCAGTTCGGGGTTCACTTGATAAATTGCTTTCATAATTTACAACAAACTCAACGAATTCTCTGTGAGCGCCTTTTGTGTGGTTGTGTCGGCGTGTCGGTGTCTCTGTGCCTGTGTTTGTGACTGGCGATGACGTCGTCGTGCGGCAATCGACTTGGAATTCCACTTCAAAGCGGTAGCATTTTTTCCCCGGACTTTCCGCCGCCCGCCGTTCGCGAAGAATGGGAGAAACTCTCGAGGTTTCCTCACAAGTATCACTCGATTTTGTAGCCGCGTCTATTTAGTTGTTGTTGTTGATTTAAATACACTCTTTGCGACTTGCAAAATATTTTATTTCTAGGCGATCAGAGAGACCGGAGCTCTCACTTCATTACTAGGCGAATGCGATCAGTGTGACTGTTTAGGTTTTAGGAAATTAGGACAAAGAAATACTGAAATGCTTCACGGTTGAATTTCAGTATTTTTTTTACCCAAATTTCTTTCCAAAAAAGTGCAGAACATTGATGAACACGTATTACGTATTCACGTATGGATCGCACCTAAAATTCTTAACGTAATTTAAATTCCAAGTTTAGTATTTTTACTTCAACTATGTTATATAAATAAGTCAAAATACCATTTTAAGAACTCTTACATTTGCCTCTAGTCTATGCTAACAAACGATGTGTCAGATTAGAAAAGTACTCCGTGGCGCCACCTAGCCTAATATAGTGGAACATGTAATATGCATGTAAAATTAATTAAATGTACTACATATAATGTAGACGATATTTAAGATCTTTTACATTTGGTTTAAGTCATTGCTACCAACTGTCGTGATCTTCGAGCGAATCAACAGGTGGTGCTATTGTCAGATGTGAAATCAAAGGGATATTTAAGATACCAAATGTGGTGATCTTCGAGTCAACCAACAGGTGGTGCTATTGTCAGATTTGAAATCTAAGGGATATTTAAGGTACCAAATGTGGTGATCTTCGAGCGAACCAACAGGTGGTGCTATTGTCTGATATAAAAATAAGAGATATTTTAGATACCAAATGTGGTGATCCTCGAGCAAACCAACAGGTGGTGCTATTGGCTGATATAAAAATAAGAGATATTTTAGATAGCAAATATTGTGGTCTTCGTACGAACCAACAGGTGGTGCTATTGACGGATTTCTAAAGTAGAATGCACGTAAAATTTATTAATATTTATAAATTAATTAATAACTATAGATTCGAGGTTTCCGCTTAAAATATTTCAACAAAATTTTATAATGGAGTTACGATTTTTATAAAGTAAATATGTTTAAGATGTGCCTGTTGATCTTTAGCACATTTCTTGCAATAATTCACACTTTTTAATCATTTTAAGACCATAAAAGTTTGTTAACATTTTTCCGCTTCCTCTAACCTTTGTCAATAATTTTCCTTTACCAATTATTTGACCTTATCATCCACGGTAATTTTATTTTGCGAAAACAATGACTTTCTTGAAGGAGAGGACGAAAAATACCGACCAATTGTCGTTCTATGTCTGGATGAATAATGTCTGGATTTCTAGACGAAATATTAATTTAATTTTTTCGCACGGGAAACCGCCTGACCGGCGAGAATCTAATTAGGAACAAAGGCGACTTCCCGGCCGGCGGCGTAATTCTAATTGGATTAGTAACCGAAGCCTGAGAAGGAACGTTTCCATTTATTTCCATTTTTTTTCTAGATTCTGATGGCTTTTCTCAGGAATTGTGATTACAAATATTCAAGTCATTCTCTCTTTTATAATTTAAAGTTGTTCCTTATCAAAGTTGAACTACAAATTGTAGGGGACTTTCAGCTTTCTAGCATTGTCAATAATATTCGAAGATTTTATAGAAATTAACCCCTGAAAATAGATGAAACATAAAGGCCTCCCCTGGCGAGACTCGATGCTCCAACAAGTGCCACTGCCACTGCCCCTGCCCTTGATCCTGCGACTTTTCTTCAGTGGACTTTTTTTCTTTTGCGGCCGCCCCTGTCTCATTACCACTTCCCCGCCCCGTTAGGCCGCTTAAATTGATTGAAAAACCGCCCCTTAATCGATATTTATGGCCAGCCATGAGTAATTTTAATAGACGTCGCTCTCTGCTTCTCATTAGTAGTAGGCAAGGCGAAATGTAAAAAATGTTTAGCTAACAATCCGGTTCGTTGCCGGAGCGGGCAGCGGAGAGCGGGTAGGCAGTACTAATGGCTGGGACGAGATGAGTAGGTACGCCTCATTACAAATGCCCAAGAGCGGCAACAAAGCCAGCCACAAATTGCACTTAATTGGGTGTGTTAAATAGTGTAAAAATTGATGTAAATTTAATTTCAACAAAGGATCTCGTATTCGTCGCTGACGAGATTAAATTGGCAGTTCGGGCCAAGTTCTAGGTTGCCGGTTAATTAGGCACGTAGACGAAAATCGGGCGAAATTCATATGCAAATGCCAAATAGAGATGTCAGCAAACAAGTTTCGGGCCAAAATGGATTTAAATTCGAAGTCTAGAATGTATATTCCCCAATCTACCAATTAATTTGGCAGTCAAAAAAGACTGGCCAGCGCATAATTTATGCAGTTCGAAGGCAGACAACAAAACGGAACGGAACTCTTGGCCATATCGCGCTGAAGAGCCAAACAAAAGCTGAGATAATGCTTCGTTATCAGACTCATTTCATAATAAAAACAAAAATGAAAAAGAAATGTGAGAGGGAAGCAAATTGAATAATATGAATTGATGTTCTGGTCAGCTTAAACAGTGGCCATGTTGGCGCGTTAAAAATATTCACAGATATTGGAAAATTGCATCGTAATAATTTGCATTGAGAGCGGCGGCAGAAATTACACTGAAAATGTTAATCATCATAATTAAGTTAATATGCGGTGCGGGGTGGTTAAGTGTTAACTGAACTTGGCTCAAATGGGGTCGTCAGCCATTGTTGGGGGAAAGTTTGTGGGCGGGAAATTTCCCCCATTTGTTGGCCAGCTTAATTAACCGAAAGTTAAGGTCCAACGAGATCAAAATCGATTGGGAAAAAGGCAAAACCAAAGCTCTCAATGATTAATCCGCCATCGGCCGTAATCATTTTAATAGTTTTGACATTTAAGCGACAAATTAAAATGGAATAAATGCAAAATAAGCGTAATAAATTTTAATTGCCGCGTCATCCAGCGCCCCCGCTCTCTCTCTCTGCAATTGTCAGGCAGCTGTTGCATTGATTATAATGAAATTATTATTTATTTATATCCCATCTTTTTGTTATTGTATAATTAATTGTTGTCGCTCGAGTGGCAAACAATTAAATAATAAATCAGTTTTTAAACAATCATTTAATTATGTAAAAAATGGCATTTAGCGAATGCAATTATTCAAGCCGCACTTTCCGTAAGCCATTCAATAGAATTTCGCCATTGTTGCAACTGGCAACCTGACCCATCGGCCAGCGGATTACGGCGCTCTTTCAATGGAATCCGAATCCCCCTTTTACCCTGCTCCATTTACGGCTTTGTCTGACATTTCACATCGGAGCGCTTCAATGGAAAATCAATAAACTAAGCCAAATTAAACATTAATCCCATTCAATTAGACAATCATCGCTGCTCTGGCATTTCCCATCTAACGGTAGCCGCATATCACCGATGCTGCTGCACACTGAATGCCACAAGTATACGTATGTATGCTGCCATCGACACCAATTGTCATTGATATCGATCTTCGAGTGGAGAGTGGCAACAGGTGACTGACTCCCCAGACTGGTTTCTGGCCACAATCGACTTAATAACACCTCTCCCGGTGACCGGTGTAATGGCCAGTGTTTAACACTCTAATGGAGCCATCGCCACCGCAGGGAACACACTCTCCTCGTCGGGAACTAGATCAGTGCAATCAGGGTTCCCTTGATTATTGCAATTAGGTTTCGTTGTACTGAAATTATGTGAATCTTTTCTCTGCCAGCGAAGAATTTTGTAAAATTCTTCGGCATCTAATAGCAGTCTTTGATCTTAGTTAAAAGGTATTATTACAGCTTGGGGAAGGCGGTACCATGGAACAATTTAATTTAGTTATAGAATATTGAATAGGTAGATTGGATTTAAAAACGGCAATTATTTACAAACAAATGAAAAATATATTGATTATGCTTATATAATGTAATAATATAATGTTTATATAATATATAGATACCTAAAGTATATTTTTACAAACCTAGTTTAATTAGGTAAGGCATTTAAATAATCTATAAGCATATTGCTTAGTTTTTAAGGTTATATAATATTCCTATATCATTATACAAATTCCATAAATAATAATAGTAACTGGTGCCAAGAGATAATACATAAATAAATGAGATATTCCTGTTCTAAAACCAAAAACAACAGAGTTATTAGTTTAGATTAGTTATTACAATTGGTAGGAATGCTGATGGGATGCTTATTTCTAGAGGTGTATATTGGAATGTCAATACAGCTGCCGGCTGCTTATAATTCATTCTCAACTGCCTCACCTACGTCCAGTAGGTAGTATCCACTATATACGAGTACGAGTATATCCCAAGCCCCTATCATCCGTATTCCTTTACCTAACCCAATTAATGTTATGTCAAGCCAAAGCTTAGTCACCACCCCGCCGCCACACACACGTTTTTCATTCACCATCAACCTGATCAGTCACCTTTGCCCACTCCCCCAATTATACGTAGTATATACATATCTCCCAGTTGTGTATCCATTCGGTATCCCCAAGCTCTTGGGTGACTCATCGGGGGGATCTACGTTATAAAGAACATTCAGAGGAAAGCCGTACGAGAAAAACAACAACGCACCAGAGAAATCATTTTGAACGATGCTCCTGAGTCATAAAAGCGAGCTTAGCGGAGTCCTCGAAAATACAGAAATAAAAGCAATATAGCCGCATAGTTGGGTTATGAGTTCCATAAAAGTATGAGCTCCCCCCACATACTAGGAGTATATAGTGTGTGTATTAAAGCGCGTGTAATTACAAGGGGCGTATGCGGAATCGTATTAAATATTTGTGTTTATTATTGATAAGCTTATTGGGGTCAAAGGGGGCCAATAAACAGTTATGTGTCTGTTTGCCTGCCTGCCATCCCATATTCGGCTTTTGGTGAACCAAAACTTACCGTTTTCTTCTTGAACAAACAATGCCGAGGTAATCCCAAGTTTAGCCGTTGTTATTGTTGTCGGTCGTTCGATTGTGGCCACTGATAGATAGTAAAATTTATATTTCAAGCACGTGTCATTTGATTATTTTTGGTCACTTTGGCACTTTGGGGGCGTAGTGGGCTTAATGGGGGGGATAGTGCACCCACAAGACGTAGCGTAAATAGTTGAACACTGCACAATGGTTGAGCGGTAAGCACAGGCGACACTCACAAAACACGTAAAAACCCGAACGAAGTGAATACGAAGAAACTGAACGCGAAGAAACTGAGCGAAGAAAGACTCGCGGCGATCTGCGTTCTTCGACTGCTCGCAAGCGAATGAGACGCTATAGACTTCTGATTCCGAGGGAGGGAAGTGGCTTGCGCCGCAGCGAGAGAGATAGAGAAAGAGCGAACGAACAGAGTCATATTACCTGTGAGTAAGATACACTGAAAAGAAATGGAATGCCTTAAAAAAGGGACTTTAAATGAACAAATGTATATGTACAATATGTATACATAGTACGTTAATAGAAGAATTCATTTTTAAAAAAACTAACAATATCTTAATTCAGACAAATTGTAAGACAAGGTTTTATGTTACTCTAAGTCAGCGTTGGGCACAATAAATGACGGAAGGAGCGAGGCTAATGATCTTCATGTGCGGTGAAAAACACAATCCCATAAGAGTGGGGTCGAACTATTTTTGTTAGTATATATGATAAATGATAAATATTGTATCTAGATATTGTTTAATATTGCTGAAATACGAATAAATTCGTAGAAAACTTGATATAAATTTCCAATACAACTTAATTAAGTTAAGGAAGTATTTTTTTGAGACTAGTTATATTTACTTTGACAAATATATTTATTTATTATTTCTTTATGATATTTCTAATTTTTCTTCCAGTGAAATAAATTGAATTAAAAATTGTTTACCGCCTATGTATTTGGGTTTTTGTGCTCTCCCGTAAGCAGCTACTGGGCACCCCTGCTCTGAACTCTCTTTCTCTTTTTGCACTCTCCTGTAAGCAGCTACTGGGCACCCCTGCTCTGAACTCTCTCTCTCTCTTTTTTTTTTGTACTCTCCCTCTCTCAGCTTGTTTGTTTTATCATAATGTACATACATACATATATGTACGTATCGCATAATGCAGCGCATTGTTCACATTGTCGCCTGCGTTGTTGTAGTAGTTGGTGGTGGTTTATGCTTTTGTTGCTATTTCGCTTTCTTATCACACGCTCTCCCTGCCTGCCGCTCCTTTGCTCTACCTTCCTCCTGACCAGCTGTTCGGTAGCCTTTCCAAAGGTGCGATCTCTCCCTCATCCTTCTGGGCGCATGCGCAGCTGCCTGTGATTTAGTTCCTTGATTGGACTCGCTTGTTCCTCGCCTGTGGCTGTGATTTGATGCTAATTTTTTGCGCCATTCCAGAGAGTCACCGGGTTTGTTTGTCGATTATCTTTAACCCTTAGGAATTTCCGTTTCGAAATTTGTTTGCCAACTTGCGCAAGTTTGTCCGCTTGGTCGGGTGCGCTGATAAGATAACCCGATAGCTTTCGAAGGGCCAGTAAATATAGTAAATGTGGGGGTACCCATTGAAGATCGATCAGCAACGATAAAACATAAATATGGCACACATTTTGTTGGCTGTTGTAACTCGACAGCAATTAGGCAATTGAACAATTGGTGCAAACACCATTAAGGCGCTAAGAGATCGCCATCGCCCACCTCTAAATAAAATAAAAATAATTAAGAGCAGCCCACGGTGAGTGTGTGTTTTTTTGTTGTCTTCTGTCTTGGCTATTGCCAATTTGTAGCAATTTCCAAATTGCGAAAGTAGTTAAAACTGTCGGGATGAGCGTGGTGCTGTTTTGGAGGAGGTTTTGGATAGCAGACTAAGCAAATTAAAAGCGAAAACAACTGCTGAGCAATGTGCACTGGAAAAAACAAGGTATTAAAGTCTTATTTTCAGGTAGCTTCTTAATATAATAAACATTTGAGTGACTAAATCTGGCATAAGTTGTAAGAAATAATATATTTTACTTATTAAAAAACAACAAAAACTAAGACAAAAACCTGGATCTTCAGCTCGCAGATCTAAAGTTCTCTGTACTGCCTTTTTAGCATTAAGTTGATTTAAACAGCACTATGCACTACGTTCCACACACTCCAGTGGCTCTTGCGACACCAAGCACGTGCTTGATAGGGTTAGGTGCTAGTAGGCGCGATAGGAGAAAGTATAGCTAAAGAATGCGAGAAAATGAACTACTGGCGAGCTGCCTGATTGTTTGCATATTTTAGATGTCACTTTGTTTCGAACAAATATTTGCAAAATACTTCAAAACTACATTAATAAGTAAAATATCGAATTAATTAAAAATATATACAATCCATTTAAACGAATAACTCAACCACAACATGAAATAAATATTATTTCTTAATGTGCTTCCCTTTATTTAACCTCTGACCCGAAAGCTTTCGTGTGCCAGTCAGTCGTTTGAGTTACACAAGTTTCCATGGAGCATGGAACTTGCCAAAAACTGTCTTGTTGTTGACATTTATTTATTTTATTTATTTATTGACAGCTAAGCTTAACTTTTTATTGATATGAAATGGCGTGACATTGACCCCGAGGCTTTTCACTGTGTGCTCCACAAAAAGAAGTTCAGAGAGTGCACACGAAAGGAATTTCCCCCCGAATTCGTTGTCAATGTAATTTGTCAGTTCAAAGACCCCGTGCGACACGAGGATTCCGCTGCCTGCCGTGCGCCGTATTTTGTGTACCATGTAACCGGGATGCACAAGGACCCGGATCCTACGTGCAAGATGTTTACATGGCGGTGCCGCTCTGACAAATGTGCCAAGTGTGCGGACGTGCGCCCAGAGAACCTACAGCCCCGATCCTGAGTCGAGTGCAGCTAAAAAATGTAATCAATGTATTTTTGTCACGTTAACGAAATGCACGAGGCTCACTCCAGCTCAGCTCAACTCAGTCACAGCTGCCTCAAAACTACACAGGAAAATAATTATTTCGGGGTCCTATATGCCATCTTTGAACTACATATTTGGTTGTTAAATGTTTGAGGGAGAAACTACAAATCTTTAAGGGTAATAAGATTGCTTCTTAGGCTTCCTGTTCTTTAATCAAAAAATATCTAGAAACATTTTTCTCTCTGTGGCGTTCACATCCTTCGTTGCCAAACATAAATTCTGACTGTCTCTCAGTCTGTTTGTCGAGCTGCCTGAATTTGCACGGCACAGCAACAACAAACTATAACTGCATCTGCCAAGTACAAGTATGTACATCCACAACTACAGATGACGGAGAAGAATGAGTCCAAATCCCAGGCAGCAGCACAAAGGATTGTCAGGGAGAAATGTCACTTCGTTTGGCAGCAATTATCCCCAGAGCTGAATGAGCATTGACTGAGCCAGGCGAATGAGCCAGGCGAATGAGCCAGCGAAGGATTCAGATCCTGTGATGCCTGTGCCTGAGCCCCGAATTCTAGACGGCAGCTGGCAGACTTTGGCGCGAGCTAGACTGCAATTGTCCAACAGTGAGCACTCGCTAAGGGTGGCAATTGCTGTGATTTACCTGAAATATGTAGGAATAATATCTGTAACTTAGGTCATAATAATAAAGATAAAGATACTCCTGATAATTAAGGCAGAGCTTGCAGGTCTCAAATTCTCAAAATGAATTCTCAAAATTGCCAATGTTTTCTGTGTTGAATTTGTAAATATCTTTGTTTTAAATTCCCTTTGCTTCACTGACAAAGGAAGGTCGGTCTTCATTCCATCTTTTATAATAAATATAATTAAATTTTAATAAATTATCTGCTGCACATCGAGTACGTACTGCAGTCATAACTGAGGGCGAGCTGCCTTGACGCTGCTCAATCGCGTAAAGGACTCCCTTTTCGCTGGCAGTGATGTGTGCCTTATGCCACGACTTCCTCCCCGAAAAAGCAGAGCCCAGAGCGAAGAAAACTTAAGTGCATTTGTGCCACTGCGAGTCGCGTCGTCTGCCAGCTGTCTGCACCCCCTATGCAACGGTCTCTCCCCTCGCAACCCTCGTCTGTAATTAAGTCGAGCATTATCGTTTGGAATGGAGCAGCGTTTTCGATATGCTGCATTGGTAAAATTTATGGGCAAGGCATTTGCTTTGCACAGCTATCTATAGACAGAACTAATGGCTGAGCCCTGTAAGATACGAGTTCATAACCTTACCTATGCATATCACAGTTGGCTATCAAACTGGAACAATGGATTCCGATACTATGCTGAAAATACCTCTGGTTTCTTTAGGCCTCTTTGTGTACCATCGATGAGTAATTCTTGTTTGACATTTAACTATCAGCATTATCTGAGGAATACTTAAGGCAAAACCAGCAGATACGTTACTCAAACAATGGATACAATGACTTTTTTATACATTGCTTAGAAAGTTATGGTTATTATTCTCCAAAGATAAATATACAGATGATGTTCCTTCTAGAAACAAGGTAGAACTCAGAGATGGCGTATCTTATAGCCAGCAAACTTGCAAAGCCAAATTAAGAGACTGCCTGACTGCCGCATACCAAAATTCAAAGTTCCAATCGCATCAGAGAGCCGGCTTAGCTCGGTCAGACTTTCGGCGGCATATTTGCAGCATGAGTTCAAAGAGATATCGGTGGAGAGTACATAATGGCCACTCTCTGGCGCCGTGACTCACACGCAACCTTTTCGTGTGTCAGCAGCGGCAAAGAGCGACGACGGAGATCGCCAAGTGATTAACTGTCTGTATCTGACAGTTTGCAAATTCACCTTTCGAGTTGCCGAGTTGGCGGAAATCGTAAATAAGGGAGCTAGATATATATTCAATAGCCCGGATCGATGCGGAAACCCGACGCCTCCGCAGGCGCCTCCGGTTGCACTTCGAGCTGCCTCAGCTTTTCCACAACTTGCTGCCGTCTCCTTATCGCCGCGACTGTGTCATCAGAAAGCCATATAAAGAGCATGCCGCAGCAGTAAAGAAAATAATTTAACGACGCCCAGCGCAGAGCGACGAGCGCCAAGATAGAAGATAGAAGATAGCAACAAGTCGCTGGGAGCCCGCTTGTTTACCTTGAGTTAGTTGGTCGCAGCAGCGGAACCGCCAGCAGAAACCCTAAACTTGCAGCTGCAGCTCTTATCAGGTGCACAGTGCATTGACATTGTTTGTGGCAAAGCTCCTCAAAGTGCCCACACAAGCGGTGAAAAGCTGTGCCACCTCGAATTCGGAAATTGCATTAAATAATTCCACTGCCTTGTCGCCGAAATTGAGGCGAAAGGGTTGCAGACGAGATAAGAAGGCAGTCTTTATTCAAATGTTTTTCAGTTTTTCAGTTATTCAACTCTTCAAAGAACTCTTGAACTCTTGAGTTCCACAAAGATAGAAATTATAAGGTGTTATTTAAATAAAGTATGCTTGACAGAGTAAGCGGAAATTGTTCAAGTGTTGACAAATGGATATATTCCTGATTTTATTTAAATTGAGGTGGCATATGCCAATAAAAGTTTTTATTTATATAGTCATAAAATCTATTGACTGTTGTCAGTATAAATATTAATAAATATATTATTGAGTTGACAACCCCCTATAAAATATATTATGTATTTTTAAAACGACTCATAAAAGCTATCACAAATTATATAATTTTATAATAGATGATTACAGCAACCTTTCGATACCTGAGATACCTGGAACCGGAAGATTTGCGCTTCTAATAAAAAGCCAGATGCGTCTTTCAGCGAACCATTTTGCATATAATTTTCCATATCGGGGCTTGAACCCGCGTCTCCCTTATGTAGAGATATAACCAAACATCTGAGAATCACCTTCGATTTAGCAGAGCCAGTAACGTAGTAGTTTTATGGATTATTTCCCTCTCTTCGAAGTAGCCCAATGGTTTCCTCTTTGTTAATCGAAATTTGCTATCTATTTAATCGTTGTTCTAAAGTTAGCTTGTTAATGGAGTTGTTTGCCTCAGTCTTGACCAAACATATGTGTGCTTGGGTGTTATCCGATTTCCTTGGCGCGACATGGGGATTACTGTGGTCCGTGCATGTCCTTGGCCAAGGCGTCCCCCTTCTAGCCGCAGCTCGAGTGGGCTGCTTATTAAGTCATAGCCAATGCTGAAGGCAAAGTTCACAGGCACTTGGCGCCCACATAAGTATGCATCGCGTTTATGTTTGTCTCAAGCGGTGCAATGCAGCTCGCCTTCCCTGTGTGTGTGCTGCCATAATTTACTATTTTAGCAGCTTACACGCACACAGAGACAGGGGCACTGTGTGGAGGAGCAGCTTTGTTGACTTTTGTTTTAACACCCACACCCACACACGGTGGCACTCACGTACATGCTTCACTTGACGCACATTGTTGTTTAAACTGGCGCTGTGGGGGAAATCACACAATTTATAAGTGCGGACCAACAGAGCGAAGCTGGCCTATCTGGCGAAACAACAATGCGGCGATGGCGCCTGCTTTATATTAACAAGCCCAAAGAAAGAGCGCGAAAAGAGGCAGGATATGGCAAGGATGGTGACGGTGGTGCCAGTGGTGACGCTGGTGTGAGGGCGAACAGAATAAAACTGTTGACAATGCCGCAAAACAAGCGAAAAAACATTGCATAAACTCGGGCGCACGCACTGAGAGAGGGAGAGAGTGAGATGGCGATGTGGTAACAGAGATGTTGTGGGTGAGAGTGGTGAAAGGATAAAGGATACTCGGCTGGTGTAGAAGGAGGAGACGTAGCTGAACACTCAAAGAATGGTGGATACTTTTTGAACTTAATTATGAAGGAAGGAAATAAAATATATATATAGGAGTGGTGCCCACACGGATGCATTTAAAGTTCCGGCATGCGTATACTTATACTATAGGTGCGAGCAGAGCTAGGGCAGGAAAACTAAGGCAGATACGCGAGGCATCACTTATTTATACCAATAATTGAGGTTCTAGTGATCTTTATATTGAGATATGGCTTTGCTGACCACCTTGGTAGACTTGCTTATTATTCCTCAATATATTATGTTAATTTTAGAGGTTCTCCTTAATATTTTGTTGCAGTGTAAGACTGGATTTATGCTGTGGCATATAATGCGATGGCAGTTTGCGAGTTGCCGCTTTAAGAAGGCCGCCGAAAGCAAAACTCTTTTCACTTTGCCATTATGCGGCTGCTTACAGTAGCTGGGGGGAGGTAGGGGTTACTTTTTATGAAGGAGGGGCGGTAGGTCAGCACGTGAAGGGGGGCGGGGCGGGTAGGTGGCTGTGCAATAACATATGTTTTTGGAGGCAGCGGGGATTATGTAACAACTCGCTGCATTTGAACAATGTTCGTCCGCCCCCCTTTGTTCTCTGGTCCACCAGCGAAAAGAAAAGAGACAGCAAAGTGGGCTGGAGGTCGCTGGGTGGCAGGAGGCTGCATGAGCTTGTGTGCGTGGCAAAGCCAAAATATTTGAACAATTTGCGCTGCAGATTTCTTTGGCAGCCGCAAAAGCGAAGCTAACAGCCTTCGCTCTGCATGTGTGTGTGTGTGTGTCGCATCCTTTGGCCTCCCTTTCGCTCCCGCTCTCGCACACACACGCACAGACTGCACTCGTTTAGCATCGTTAAGCTTTCCACTTTCCGCTTTTGTGTGCCGGGCCACATTTTTCGTGCTAATATCGTTAAAATGTTATTACAACGTAGTTTTTGCTTTAAGCTTCCCTTTGCCCGCTTCCTGTTCCTCTCGCCGTTGGAAAATTATCGTTAGTTTGGTGCCCCGTCGCCACTCTCTCGTTTCCCCCCCAGGATATTCTTTCATGTTTCTGGGGCTGGATTTTCGCTACATCGTGTAAAATTAATTGAATGTAGCTGCAGCAGCGCAGCAGCAGTAGCAAATCCAACCGGAACATGCCCAGATGGCCAGATGGAGCGGCTGCAGTCCAGGATCTGGGCAGCCAGTTGGCCAGTTGGCCACTGGGCCATGTAATTTAGATGCTGCCAAAGCTACTTAGGAGCAGCAGTAGCTAACCAAAAGGTTCGAAGTGCCTTACAAGGAGAGCTCACAGGCAATTGTATTTAGGGATTTCGAAACTGAAAGGATCTTTGATCGAATCGGTAAAGAAATGCGGGACTGGAGTATTCGATAAATATATATTTATAGAATAAATAGAATGTAAGTTTTTGTTAATGAAGTTATTAACGTATTTATTGATAATTACAATAATATAAATAGTTCGACAAAAGTATCGAAATATATCGAAAATATCGTTAATGTTTATTTAAAGAAATTTGAAATGTCGATAAATATCAAATTTAGCATTAATTGAAAATAACAACAAACAAATATTAATAAGGATTAATTTTTAAAAGAATTAATATTACAGTTCTTATAACCGCTATTTATATATTTATCACCTTGGTTTAAACAAAGTTTGGGCTTATCTTTGGCATGATTCGATATATCAAACAGACAATCGAATTATCGCACATATAACTCAAGGCTTAAGCATCGATTTATATATCGACCTTCACCCAAATATCGATGCAGTGTCGATATATAGATTTTTTCTGTCATTCCCACTTAATATATGTTTATAATGTGGCATGGAAAATAAAGGACAATATTATTTGTGTAAATTGCGACAAACATACTGGCCGTAAAGCTGAAAGCAGTTATTATTTGGTTTTTATTTGGTGAGAAGAGCATTAATGTAGTCACTTTTTCATATATATTTTTACTTTTTCGCTTTACCGCGAATCATCGCAATCGGAAAGTTATTATAGATTAAATAAGGGAAAAATAAAAATGGTTTTCCATGTTCTCTTTTACGCTGTCTGCAATAAAAATGCAATTTCTTTTTTGCTGTGTCGCTTTTCACGCTGAAAAAGTGTGCTTGGCTTACAAATAAATATATAAAGCGGGAATAACGAATAATTTGAATGCAGGGCAGTACTGTTTTTTGGAACCTCGAGTGCCTGTTTCTGGAGTTCGTAACAGTTTCGACTTGGAGACCCAATATATAATATCTTATCATGTGGCGTGGCTTGATGTTTGCCCAACTCCGTCCCGACTCCACCTGGCCTATCTTATCAGCCAGCTGAGAGCCCCATGCCTTCGTTTTCCCAACCCTCGACATTCCCTGAATGCGATTAAAAACCCCGCTGGATGTGATGAGTTCCCCATTCGCTGTGACAAATATTGATTTATGTTTTAAGCTCTCAACGTTTGCTCTGCTGCATCGTAGGGTTCTGGAGCATATCAAATATTTGCTTAAATAAAGCAAAGGCAAGCTTATTTTTCTGCCAGCAAATGAACTAAGCTCCATCCGGAATTGGAGGGGTGGGAGGGTTTGTTTTTCCCTCGCATTGCATGACAAACATGGCAGGAAAATTCTATGAAAATTTCGCTCTTTTCAACAGCCTAGGTTCAGGGCACAGGATAAATGATTTTTTCATCTTCTACTGCTGCGGCTTCTTTTCCCTCATCTTTTCCTTTGGCTGGCGTAATTTAATGATGAATTCTTGAGTACACTGAGGAAAAAAACCGAATTTTTTCGGAAATATGGTAAGCAAAATAACCATAAATAACCATAAAATAACGTCTAGATTGAGCTACAAAATGACAATGGGGCAGTACTAATGCTGTGCCTAAATTTCCCAAAAGCGTACCCGAGGACCTTTGGCGAAGTCACTCGAGTGTTTCTAGTGAGCATGTGTGCGCAGAGGACCGGCAGTGACATTTGCAGACCCTCTACCCCGGTCTACTGATCTAGAGGACTTGTAGAGGATTGTCTTCAATTTTAAGTTTTAAAGGACTGGGACTGATTTGATCTTTACTTTTTTTAAGGTGAATTATATGTAAGACATTTGCTCATATTGATTTGATTATATTGCCAAATAATAAATACATATTAAATTATTAATTAAGTTAAAAGCCAACCTAAGCCTTCAGTTTAAAATAATAATTGTATGGGCAATACTATACAAAAATGGTTATTGTATATTTTTGGGTAAGCGCTAAATATAGTTTATGTAAGGTAATTTAAAGGAAAGCTAATTTTTAATAAGCAGAATAGAACAGAAATATCTAAGTAAAAAAAACTAATTTTGTATCTACCCATATCAACTCAGTTTCGCAGTTTTTTATATAAAAACATTAAAGATTTAGATAGTTTTTTTTCGTGTAGAGCTTGGCCTAAGCGTGGGCGTTTGTAGGCGTTCAGTTGCGTGTCTACAGAAATTATAATCCACACAGAAGGAGGAAAAAAAGTAAAAGACAGAGGGACCAGAGACCGAGAAGGGGCTGGAAGGGATGGATCTGCCGTTCGTGAATGCTTATTTATATATTTCCTTATCTGCGATGAAAAGTGAACTATTATTCAGTGGGCCCTGACCAAGACGCGCTCAACTGAGACGCCAGCGGCGTGTGCCAGGACCTCGTCCTGCCCCCACCCCCCCATCACCTATCCTCTATATATAATATGTACTACTACAACTCGCTCCTACCCCTATCCCGCTCTGGTCCTGCGTAGGTGCTGCGAAGCGTGGCCAGACAGACGGCTGGCAGGCGTTAGGACACGCGTCCTTTTTTCCCAACTACCGTCCTGGTGTTGCTGCCTTTCTGCTGCTGCTTTTCTGCTATTGTGCTCTCCCATTCAGGCCAAGAAAGTTTTCCGGTGGTGGGCTTCCTGTCCCAAGGAAATTAAAGCCAGCCTTAGCAGCTGCGGATCCTCACACTGGCCGGTCGTTCGATGGGCCAGCAACTATCGAGTTTGGGTTTCTACGAATTCGCTTATATTGGGAATCGAAAAATTATTCCGCTTATTTTTAGCACTTGAGCTTTGCTTCGCCTAACGATTAATACCAATTTGTTATCTCCTTCTATGGCTGCATTAATTAATTAATTAATTATCCTGCGGGGAAAGACTTCTGTGAAAGATATATATGGATTTTTACCTGGGTTTCTTCAAAGGAAAATAAATGTTTGTAAGGCTACAATTGAATGTTTTTTTATATTTATATATAAATAAATATTTTATAAATATATTTTTAGTAAGTTAGAGCATTTAAAATACTGCTTAAAGTAAGCAGTATTTCCTTCGAAATATTTTGCAAATGCCTTTCATTGGCTTATCTAATCCCGGATGTGAAAGCGCTTTAAATACTTTGCCACTCCTTGCCGGGCCTGAGATGCACCTTTTCCATTCAAAGTCTTATCGAGCCTACTTTTGTCACACCAACACACAAAATACACACGCATTTCTGATTCTATTGTGTGGGGATAAGTTTTCTGTTTATCTTTTGGGGGCCCGCAGCTTTACATCGAATCCGATTGTAATTTTGTGTGTTTTTGGCGTTTTTGGAGAATTTGGAGAGCCTTATACAGCCCCGCATCCTTGAAGGCCTCTTCCTTGCCCAGTACACTGGTGGAAAATGTAGAATTTTATAATAAATATGATCTTTAATTAATTCTAATTTAATTTTAGAAGAAGCCCCCGCATAACTTGGTACTTGTTATAAAGGAAGAGTCTTTAATTCCTTTAAAAACTCGTATTACTCAGGAACTTGTTTCGTTTGATTATTTCTTAATTAATTAATTAATATCTAAAAGGGTTACCACAAGGGTTAAGTCAAGTTCCTTGCCAAATTTTTGCGATCTTTTTCTCTCCGTGTGGTTGGGATTTTCGCACTTCCTTTGCCATCAATCAAAAGTGCGTGAAATCAAGAATTTATGCCTCATTGGCAGCCAGGGCACGCTCGAGCGCATTGAGCAGATAAAAGCATCAGCCGCAGCAGGTCGACACCGGGAAATCGCATAAAAATGCTCGATAAAAGGGCGGGTAATATATGCATGCTCCTCCGCAGGGGGCGGTGGCTGCTGGCTTGGACTTGGGCGGCTCAGTCGACCGCAGGGCAACAAAAACATACATTTTATTAACCGACAAACAGGACGAGATGTCCCTGACCATTCCTAGGACCACGCACACTTACTTCACTCCTCGGGGACTGCCGGCGGATGACCACAAGTCAGATGCACGTGTAGGCCCAACGGTGGGTGGCTGAGTGGCAAGTGGCAAGTGCCTCAGTGTGGGCGGAGCATAAAAATTGCATGAGCTTGAAGTTGATTTGAATGTGGCCTCTGCGCCGGACCCTGGAGGTGAGCAAAACTGCTATTAATATCACCTTACCACAGGCAATTCACATTGCAAGTTCCTAGAATCCCATTTGTGGTTTCAGTTGCTTCTGTCACGCGTGCCTCAATTCGGAGCCCCTTATTGCGGGCCTCGTTGCAAACTCAAACCAGGCTTTTTTTTGTGGAAAACTAAGGTGGAAATTAAGGTAAAGTTAAAACTGCAGGAGTTCGATTTTGTAGGGAACTTAGTCTAAAAACTTACTAGATAAATGGCAAAGAAATTGCATTATTTGTAAAGTAACCTAGGAGGCAGTGGTTTGACATTTTATCGATTGACTGCAAAAGCAATGTAAGGATATAGTAACATATTTTATGTATACTTTCTTAGGGTCTAATCAAAATAGTGGTTAGTTAATATATGGACAGACCCTTATTATCTATATAACAAAAAAAAATATGTAATTTTAACTAACAAGAAGAATATAACCAAGGATATTGAATAATTATTTTTCTTTTAATTCAAAATAAATGTTCACCAGTCCTTCTTTATATTTAACCAAAGAAAAGCATTGGGAAAGCCTTCAACTGTTGATGATTTTTGTTTTAAGGAATACAATACTTGCTGTTTATATTTGTTAGGTATTTCCCATAGATCATTTAAATATATTATTCCAATAATTACTCTTCTTTTGTGAGTACAAGTTCGTACAATTAAAAACGCATGATAGTTCCATTTGCATGAGGACTTCTCCCCCACTCCATCCAGGGCCTGTTCCAGGTGTGCTGCCGAGCACCATTGAAAGTAACGGCTTTTCCACCGCCGAGTCCTTTGTGGCAGCAATAGTTGCCACCACTATGAGCTGGGCAAACACTTTCAACCCTCCGAGGCGAAATCAACGCACGGCAGATGTGCGAGTTGAGCGATCGAGGCGCAGGACATGTTCCGTGTCGCAGGACATATGCGGGATATCGCGCTCCCTCTCTCTCTCTCTCTTTTTGTGTATAGATCGACCTGGGGGTACTGCCGAAAAATGCTTGTTTAATTACAGGACCAATGTGGCAACAGTATAAACTTCCCTTTCATCCCGAATTGGGTTGGGTTGAGTGGTGGGCTTGGTCCTGTTTTTGTTGCACTTTCCATACACTCCTGTCGGTACAGTTATTGTTGTTCTTGTTTACATGTGATTCCATATGCTGCGCATTTCCTTGATGAAATTTTAAAGCATAAATTGTTGCATTTCGTTTCCTGCAACATATTTGCCAAGCGCAAAAAACCGAATAAAATGAGAACAATATGGTTGTGTGTGTATATTTATAATGTTTACCTGCTGGCCAAATGCAATTGCATAACCAAATAGTTTTTACAGAGGCATTTAGGAGATATAAATGTATTTGGAATAGAATGTCTTCTTACCAATTTTTTTTTGGCCTTTTGTTTGGCTTGAGAAACTGACATTTGATATTTTTAATTTAACAAAGTGAGCCACTAAATGGGAATTGAATTTTAGCTGTAAGCCAGAAGTTGAGGTTGGAAGTTGTCCGGTAACTATTTTGCCCACAGCAAGGACTTTTTTGCAACTCTCATATACATATATATTTTTTATTTGTAAATGCTGGTAGGGTCTTGCAATCATATTTTATTTAATGAATAAAATATCTTTCTAACATTTATGTATATTCTACGGGCTTATTTCCCCGGAAATATCAATGTAAATTGTTCGAAATTGCCAGTTTTATGGTTAAAAGAGTTTTTCCAGATTTGCCAGCCAGGAAATAGGCTTTAAATAAGAGTGCAGGGAATGTTGACCTCCTTCGGGTTTATCCTCTAGCCGGAAATTGTTAAGCAACTGACTGGCCTACGTCCATTCACTTAACCAATTCATTCACTCACCGACTTACCCCATGCCTTGATTCATTCAGTTATTCGTTGGTCATGCAAATCCCATGGCACACAACTTTACACCTTGGGTGCAGTTTGCAAAGCCCAGGATAATCCGCATTAGTTGCAGAATGCAGACGGCCACAGAGACCAAACGAGACCGGACCCGGAGGCTAAGACCCGCCCGATCCGAGCGGACCATGTGGCTATAGGGCTTAGTTTCCTCTCGCCCGCTAACTGATGCTATTACGCCATTGCCACAGGCACCGGCCACCGACACAGGCAAATTGAATCGTGTTTTGTCTAGCATTTCATTTCGGCATTTGTCAAATGTCGAAAATGTCCGGACTGGCTTCGGTCCTAAAAGTCCTTAAAACCCCCAAACAGAAACAGAAACCAATAAAATATGTATGTTTGGCCCAGCGCCCCGTCGCTGCCCATTTGCCCATTGCCAATTGCATATTGCAATTTTAATTTTTCAATTCATTTTATGTAGAATATCTGTCCGAGTCGATGTTCCCAGCTCCCCCACCCCACCGCCAACTGGAGTCGGAGAGCCACAGGGGTGCCACAAATAACAAATTGCTTGTCATTGGCATTGCCTCAGCCCCCAAGTCCAAGTCCCAGGCCCCCAATAGGAGGCAAACTGCACAGAAGTTGGCCATTTCTCGCAGGACACGGCACTGGGCATTTACAATTTGAATCTCGATTAGAATTCATTGAGTTCCCGGCATTAGTTAGCCATCAGGCTCTAAGCAAGCACAGTGGGTTATCTACTATTAAATGCATTTTAAATAAATGTTTATACTCGTACTTAGCTCGTGCAAATGCAAATATTTAAACAAATATTAATGCCGCTTGAGTGTAGAAATTAGATGATGCATAGCTACTTTTTTAATTTAATATACTATTAGATTGCATTCATTTTAACGACAAATAATGACCATAGATGATAGATTTTGTAAGAATGTATATTTGTATACACAAAAACAGTCTTAGATGGTAGTTCGTGGTTTCAATTCTATCTGCAAGTATTCTTTAAGTATTTCTGTCTCAATTTTCTGTGTGCTAAGCGCTTGCCAATCCCATTCTAATATCCTTGACGCCTTAATTCCCTAAATCTGAAGTCTCCCCTTTACTGACCTTCTATTTCCAATTCTCGAACAAGGTCGAGCACCTTGCGTCGCTGCAGCTTGTCATTGGGGGTTTTCGGTAGACTGTCTATGAAGAAGATGCCTCCCCGAATGTGGTAGGCTCCACTCAAGTGCCGCTCCACAATGCTGCGGATATGGTCCGCCTGCAAGCGCTCACCTTCCTGGCTCTTCGTTCTCACCACGGCACAGGCCGTGAGGTTGGTGGCGACCGGATCAGGGATTCCAAAGACACAGGCCTCACTAACGCCCGGCAATCTAAGGATAAACTCCTCGATCTGCTCGGGATAGATCTGAAAGTTGTTGAACTTGAAGACATCGGTGTCACGCGTCTGGATGTATAGGTAGCCCTCGCTGTCTAGATAGCCAATATCGCCGGTTCGAAACCACAGACCATCCGAACTGAGGGCTCTTCTGGTGGCCTCCGGATTCCGGTAATAGCCCTCCCACTTGTACCGCAAACGAGCATACACAATGCCCACCTCATTGATGCCCAACGGCATCTTCAGTTTGTCCAGGACGCGGAGCTCCACATTCCTCATGACCTTGCCCTCACATCCCACCGGACCGCCCACATTTTTGCTTAGGCCTCCCATCTCGGATAGGCCATATCCCACGATAAATCGCTCGCTTCCAATGAGCTCGTACATCCGGCGGGAGACAGCCTTGCACACCTTGGATCCAGCTCCGATCAGAACCCTCACTGACTTGAGCTGGGCCTTAAGCTCTACAAGATCGCAATCGTGCTTGGAGAGCAGGGCTATTTGATGGGAGGCCAGGAAGAGGAAGGTCACCTTGTGACAGGCCACCAACTGCAGGAGATACTCCACACTGTAAGGACGGTTGGTGATGATGCGCCGACAGCCGTTGAGGAGGGAAGCCAGCAGGATAATGGTTCCCGATATCCAGTAGAGGGGACTGAACGAGAGGAGTATGCTGTCCCTAGTGTAGGTGTTGGGACTGTAAATGATATAGAAGAAAAGTAATAAATAAGGATAACATCTTCCAATCCTTACTTACTTTTTGCAATTGCAGAGCAGACTCCGATGGGAACGTGTTACACCCTTGGGCATTCCCGTGGTGCCAGAGGAGCAAACAATAAAGGCCGTATGATCACCATGCAACTTGGGGCAAGGCACATAGCTGGATCGAAGACTTATTAACATATTTTAGTTCAGTGTAAAGGTGATCGACTTACGCGGCAGCTGTGATGGATTCATCATCATTGAGCAGGACACTGATATCGAGCACTCCCTCTATTTGACCATTAACCAGATATATCCTGGCAGGATTGATCAATCTCTTGTTAACAGACTCGATTATGTGATAGTTCTCCACATCGCAAAAGATGAGCTTGGGCTCAGTGATATCGTACATGTACTTGACAGTCTCTGAGGGGAATCAATATGTATCCCTGATTATACTATCAATTCCATTGGGATAATTCACCTTAGCTTACCCTCTGTGAACTCCGGATGCAGTGGATTGATGGGAATGCCCCGTAGCAGAGCCGCAATGACCACGCTGGTCAGGTAGGTGGAGTTATTGGCCGAGATGCCGACGACATCGCCACGTCGCAGTCCCAGCCGCTTGAAGGCCTGAGCGATGCGTGCACTCTGCTGGGCCAGCTGGCTGCCGGTGAGCTCCTGCCCTGTGGGATCGCAATGCTGCATCACCTGATCGGCATTGATCTGCAGCACACGCATGATAACCTCACCGAGGGTCATCTCCGGACCGTAGAAGTCCTTGCCCCGCGGCCCAAACCAAGTCCGCGATGCGGCGTCGTAGTGCACCTCGCAGCTCATCGTGCTGGCAAGCGAATAAGTGATTTATTGCGCCTCATTTGGGTCTTATATGGCACCGGCTAGAGGAAACAAAAGCGGAGCTGCTAATTAGTCTGGCATGCCTGTCGCCGGCGACATCTAAAATAGATGCTGATTTACTGATTTACTCATTCGCATGTCAGGCTCGCTGCTAATCAAAACCAGCAGTCCACCAGACAGGCAGACAGATATGGAAACTTTTCAATAACTTGAATACTTCTTCGAGTGATTCATTATGTTTACTTCTGCAGAGCACGATTTTCGACCACCAACAGGTGACATTTATTTAAAACAAAGATTGCCTCACAGATGGGTGGTTGCCTCACTCAACTCCGGCCAGATTCTCCGGCGCTGCACCTTGTTATTCTGCGTCTTCGGGAGACGGTCCACAAAGAAGACACCTCCCCTTATGTGAAAGGCATCGCTCAGGTGTTGCTCCACGATTGCCTTTACATCCCGATCGGTGAGCTGCTCTCCCAACTCATTCTCATCGCGGACCACAGCGCAGGCTGTGAGATTGGTGGACACCTCGTCTGGTATCCCAAAAACGGCCACTTCATGGACTCCTGGCAAATGGAGTATTACGTCCTCGATCTGCTTGGGATAGATGGGGAAGTGATTGTACTTGAAGACATCGGTGTCACGGGTCTGGTAGTGCAGGCAGCCATCGTCATCAAAGTAGCCGTGGTCCCCTGTCAACAGCCACTTTCCGTCCTCCGTAACGGTCACCTGAGTGTCCTGCGGATTGTGGTAGTAGCCACCCCAGCGAAAATTGAGTCGCACCAGGATCTGACCGGTATGGTTGGGACCCAAGTGCTGACCTTGTCCATCAATCAGCCGCACCTGAATGTTTCGCAGCAGCTTACCCTCGCTGCCCAGCGGGCCTCCCACATTCTTCGAGATACCACCGATCTCAGAGAGACCATACAACACAGCGAACCTATTAGCGCCCAGCAGCTCGTACAGCTGCCGCCAGATGCCTAAGGGTACCTTGGATCCACTGCACACAAACGACTGAACACTCTGCATTTTCTCCGCCAGCTGAACCCTTTCGGGACTCCGTGCCAAGAGCGCCATGTGGTGGGGCACGGTGAGCACGAAGCTCACCTGGTGGCGCTCCACCAGGTCCGCGAAGTACTCCACACTGTACGGACGATTGGTGATGATCCGGCGACACCCGTTGACCAGCGAGGCTAGCAGGGTGAAGATACAGCTGATCCAGTAGAGCGGGCTGATGCAGAACAGCACTGTCTCCGAGGTAAAGAGCTGAGGGCTGATGGCACAATTATAGAAAAGCTATCAGGGGATGCAACAAAAAACTCACATCTTGGCACTGTTTAGGAGACTGCGATGCGAACGGCTAACGCCCTTGGGCAAACCAGTTACGCCCGAGGAGGTGATTATGAAAGCCGTGTCATCGCCGCTCAAATGCGGACAGGCGAACCTGAAGAAGCTAAGAGGTTATAGAGGCTTACATCTTCCGGTGTATCGGCTACCTACAGGGTTTTCTCGTCATACTCGTTACAGCCATCTGCCAACAGATCCTGAATGTTGCGTACCCCAGGCAGTGATCCGGTGAGCAGGATGAGCTCCGTCTTGAACTTCAGACTGCTCTTGACCGCGCTCAAGGTCTCGTAGTTGTCCAGGTCGCAGAATATGACCTTGGGCTTGGTGATCTCGTACATATAGGCCATGGTTTCTGAGGCGAAGAAATAGTGAGACAATAAAGGCATAATTCCTGAGCATTTTTTCTCAATAAAAATGGAAACAGGGAAAATATATATAGTCGTTCTCTGATCGAGATTTACCAGAGTCAAAATCCGGATGCAGTGGGTTAATAGGAGTGCCATTGAGCAGGGCTGCGATGACCACTTCGGTGAGGTAAGTGGTGTTCTTGGCCGAGATTCCCACCACATCGCCCCTCTGCAACTTGAGACGCTGGAAGGCGTGGGCAAGGCGACGGCTCTGCTCCAAAAGCTGGCCACCGGTGAGCTCCTCACCCGTAGGATCGAACACCTGCATCACCTTGTCCGAGTATAGCCGGAGGATGATCAGGGCCACCTCGCCAAGCGTCATATCCGGGCCATAGTACTCCTTGTCCTTGGGCCCCGACCATATCTTCTCGAAGCTGTCGTATTTGGTGGCCGCCATTTGGCTCTCACTGGTTTCTCGGACGTTTGATTGGGACAAAACAAAACTTCCACACACATCAACTGAGTTTTGGCGAGTGTGGCCTGGCCTATATATATAGGCCACCATCACCACAGTCGTCGGTCGGGCGGTGGCAGAACTAGATGTGCGATCTGTTAATTGCCCAGACACGTTCTCCACAGCCCTGCCCTGGCCGGTGTCCCCGCTTCTAGTGCCTCTAATAAGCATCGGCGACAGTCGCTATCGGATTGTCAGATATGTGTCTAAACTGACACTGGTATCGGTCCCACTGGGAGCTCCAAATCTCCACTGATTCCCAACTCCAGTTCGAGGAGCTCCTGCGCTCTATTTATATGGTGATGGGAATCATGGATTTACTATCAAATCCCGACTATTCGATAATTTTATTTATTTAGTTAAGGGCGAAAGTAAGGTAAATGTTATTCTTAGGGTAACATATTCAACATGTTCATCGTGTATGGAACCACAGTGCCGGGGGGGTATCAGTCTCTGCCCCGCCGCTGCTGGCAATTGCATAATTTCTACGATTAAACACGAGTTGAGCTCCAGCCGCTCACTTTTCCCCTCCGGACGAACCAGTCCCCCATTATTCGTTGCTCTGCGGTTGTCCCCACGTCGCAGGATTCCTGGTCCTTCTGCTGCGTCAGGTGGATATATATACGCGCACCCTGACTATATATATGTATAAATGGTATGTGTGCAACCGCAGAGAGATAGAGTCGCATCCTTGATGGGCACACGCTTCATTTGCGTGCTTAGTTAGGAAATCAAGCGTATGGCTTCGGGACAAGGGAGCCGGAGCCGGAGCCGGAGCAGTCAGAACTTAAAATGCAAGGAGCATCCACATCCACCTGCAGTTGGGGGGCAGGGCTGGGCCCTCAGAAACTTCGTTGCGTAGCCGGGTAAAAAGTTACTCAACATCGGCGGACGGAACTTGGGGGGGGCGGGCCAGAGATAGTCCTGAGGCTGAGCGGAGTGAAAAGCTGGGATTTTGCCAGCCTTTGCCGGGGCGGACACTCATTGATTTCACTTAAATTTGCTTGGTGCTGGAAGTAAACTTAATTAATTACGCGGTGGGCAGAAATGTGCAACAAACTGGGAAGCTCTCCTCCGATCAGCGGCTAATAAAAGTTTCTAGCAACTTTTTTATTGCCGTTTTATGACCTGGGACTCGACGACGACTTGACTTGACTGGGCAACAAAACAAGGCGACTGCAAACAACTTGTGCCACATTTAACTAACTTCAAATCTCGGCAATTAACTGAAAGTCACCCACCGACTAGGAGCAGGTCCTGGCAGCGGAATCCCGAGAGTTCCCAGACGACGACATGGCAAATGTAATCAGGCCCAACATTATAATTAACCGCAGAATGCAGTTGGTGGGAGGTCCTGCCAGCCAGCAACTAGGAAACCGCCAACACACCCTATCCTGCAGCACCTCCTGCAGCCTCCGCGCTGGCCTCCTATTAAAACTTTTACGACAAGTAGGCGAAAAAAAAAAAAAAATTACTTAATTAAAATGATTGACTAAACAGAAAAGTTTGTGCGAAATCATTTTTGCTTTTTTTCCCCTCGTAACTAGCTGGGCATACTTTTCCGGAACAATAGTTCTTTCCGGTTTGCGGTGCGCGCCCTATATATCTGGCCCTCTCCCTCTGTCCGGCCACTAGCTCTTGCTCTTTTGCGCTTATTTATTGTTTGCCTTTGCCTGGAGGCTGAGAAAATTTTTTTTCTTTTTTTTCGGTTTTTTTTTTTTGCGGGAAGTGAGCTTGAACTGCGGAGGGGGGTATGCCACAACCCAAGAGAGAGAACCTTAGATGCGACAGCAGCTTGTTGTTCATCTAACAAATTAACGAACGCCTCGAGTGTTGTTGCGTGCTATCGCCTTCTTGCTCGCTCTGTCTCTTCCCTCTCACTTGCTCCCCTCTCACTTGCTCCCCTATCACTTGCTCTCTTCCTTTTCGGCTGAGCCAGAAAACTTTGAAGTGTTAATGAATTGAGAGGCGGCAGTGGGAGCGAGACAAGGAGTTGGGTCGGTCGAGTGGTAGAGAGAGAGAGAGCCAGATAGGCAGAGTAATGACCGTTGGCCGCTTTTGTGGTCAATTTTCTGGTAATTGAAATTATGATTTAATTTAATTTGCCACAAAAAGTGTTGACAATAAGATAGGGAATCAAAAGAAGGCGCCGAGGGGACAAACAAGGCACGCAGAACGGGACAATGTGATATCTTGATGGGAAGTTATATCCGATTAGTGGTAATGCTGACCAAAAAGGGGGCTATCTGTGACATCGGCATTTTACATCTAAAATGTCAATAGATTAACAATTTCCTGTCCAACCTTTGGGTTTACAAATTACCCAAGATATAGTCTGAAATTCGGAGGGAAAGTAAATAGAATAAGCAATTGCTGAATGGAGAAAAATGTCTGTTAGGCTCATTGTGCAACAGCCAAATAACAAGAAATTTAGCTAGAAACATGTTGTGGCTATCAAAATGTAGATGTTGCAGAAGTTCAGCATGCACAGAAACTTTATGAAGTAACCTTGATCCTGGTTAAGTTAAGATTTTGACTCTTCTGAAAATGAATATTTATCCGTACTCCTCCTTATGTTTAAAATATAGCAACCATAATAAATACAGAAGCAAAGTAAGTTCAACTCAATTGATTGAAGACAGTCACTCATCAATTGACCCCTTTAAACCTGGAATTAAATTAATTAACTCAAAATCCCGTGTAGTTCTGATATATGCAAATGGCATTCAAGTGATAATCGGGCCCAACAGATGATTCGGTGCCGGTGCCTGAATAATTCAAATGGGATTATGTAATGTGGCATTTAATAATTCACATGTGAGATATGTGTTTTAGGCGTCATTACAAATCGTTACAACACTAATAATCCGTCCAAATGAGTCATTAACAATTAATTAGAGCGCCTTATAGAAGCGCTCTCAAGTGTTTGTGTCTGCAAACACAGGGACGTGCATAAGCAACTACACCACCACATATGCATAATGGATGTCGTGGAAAGCGGTGGAAAGCGAAGGAAAACAGAGTCCCCCATTTTACTGCACTTTCCACAACTGCCTTTGTGTGCGGTTGCCACAAAACCAATTACAGCTCGATTTGAAAGCGTTTTCACTTTGGGCCCAAATCGGTGACTGGCGGGGCCAACACACACTTAGCCCCAAACGGAAGCTACGCAGCTGTTTAATGGAGCAAAGTCGTAGTACGAGGAAAATGTGTGCCTTAGTCCCTGATGGCATATAAAAAGCATTTAATTTAAATGATGTTCAAATGCCTCTGCCTCGAATGCTAACTGTTGAATACTCCAGAGCAGCTACTTTTAATGCTGAAATCTTGCCACTGTATTTCACAATTATTTCTACCAGTTATTGGATGAAATAAGCTAACTAAATATATATTTTAAGTTCATATTTAAAGTATTTATATATAAAGTATTTATATCACAACGTTACTCGCTCTCACTGTCTCTCTTGGAGCCACCCAAATTCATTTTTAATTTCACTTCCATAAGCACTCAGGAACTTGTGTTAACTACCTGATCTTTCACTCGCTTTAACACCTCGCAGAGCTTTCACCTGCCACCGTTTACGGCTTTTCCAGCGACGGAAAATGAGTTGCCAAAAAATTTTAATTAGAAAATTCGCACATATGCACCTAATGTGCCCCGTTAACGACGCCGTCGAGCGGAAGTGAGGGGGACAGGAAATCGCCATTTCCGATTAGGCACCTGGCAGGACTAACTGGCAATTGTTACCTGGCAACTGTGGCACCTGGCCATCGACAAAGGCCATTCACAATTGTCGCCGCTTTCCGAGGTGCATGAGTGTGGAAAAGCTCTCTATGCCACGAGCACAGGTGTGTTCAACAGAATAGTTGTCTTTGCTACAAATTGTGGGAGACTTTTATAATATATTTATTGGGATATTATAATAATAATAATATAATAATATTTACAGCGTAATTTTATGTTTCTTAGCCATTTGTTCTTTTTATGCTTCATTAAAAACAACTGTAACCCCTTTTAAATTAAATAATTGTCTAAATCGAAAATATCCTTATTATCCTTGACTCCACATCACATTTATACTTATATACAGATAAATAATCTATAATATAATACGAATTATCACAACATATTATTAAAGTGCAGATTGTTTAAATTGCAGCTTAACTCCAAGTTCAATGCTTTGGTTTTAGTTAAGAAGAACTAATATATTGTGTTCGGGTGTTTGTGGAAAAGTGTGACAGGACCTGCCGATATGTGTGAGTGCACGTGTATGCTGTAGCCAATTAAACTGTTAATTTTGGCGGATTTTCTTTGTTTTGAGGCAGTGGCAAGCGAGCGTCATGTCAGCCTTGTTTGCCACTGCCAATTGATGCCTCATAATTGCTCATTAACCCAACAATCGCGGGACTCGCGAACAATTGCCATTTAATTACAGAGCATTTCCATTCAATGCCGGACAATTCAACTCGCAAACACAATAAAATCAGGAATATGGAATATATACAAATGGAGATGATTTAAGGCATACTTCTGGATGCTACCTCGGATTTCAGACAATAAAATATCTTACTACTTTCAACAGATTTTTATTTGCGGTCTGCCTTGACCAGATTTTTATTTGTGAAACTCCCTTGACTCGTTCCGGGCCAATTGAGCTGACAACGAAAACACTTTGCCGGCTATTTAAGCCAACAGACAGACAGACGAACAAAACAAAACTTTAATTTACTTGTGGTCAACTTTTGTCTCCCCCTAACATCTCTGCATTGCCCTGTCTAGTTCGTCCTTTTCCATTACTGACTCTGGCTACTGGCTGTACATAAAACATAATAAAAGCAAATACAGCAGAAAAAGCAGAGATAAAAAAAAATTAATTTTGCACAAACTAAAGCCTTAGAAAATTTATGCTCTGCCTGCATAAACAAAAGCACATAACGAAAGGCAAAAAAACGAAAAACAAGCAACAATTCAATTCATTGGCTGCGAAAGATGCAGACATGAGCATGGTCGTGGTCAAAACGCACTGCCGACCGGAGGACAAACTTTTTGCTAGCAAAAAAAAAAGCTGGGGGAGAACAGGACACCGAAGAGGATAGAGAGAAGTAGGAAGGAATATAGGGGCCGGTCAGTGAGTCCTGGTGGCCAGGAGTCAGGCCATTCCTCCTGCATTGCGAAGACGACGTTGCAGCTAACCGCAGGCATTCAATTCAACTAGAAAATACAACTTTGCTGCTGCTACAGTTCCTGCTGCTCCAGCTCCTGCTGCTGCTGCTGCTGCTGCTGCTGCGTTTTTATTAGCTCAGACACAATGCAAAAAGCCTCTGACTGCCAGGACCTGCGTATAAATAATGAAAACAGAGCAACAACAACGCGGCTAGCAACATCCTTACGCAGCATTAACAGCAAAGAAAAATACTGGAAAAGTAATTCCCTCGCAAAAATAGAAACATACAAAAACAGGACAAAAGGCAGTCCTCGCTGGAAACGAATCCGGAGGTATCCTATTTAGTTGCTTATGCTTACAACTTTAAATTATTATACGTAATTTGATTATTTTATGAGAGTAAAATAGACTATGTATTATATATAAAAAAAAGAAAAAAGAAGTAGCCTTGCAAAACATTCTCCAACTTGCTTTCAAAACATGCAACAAAATTCTCCGAAATTATATCTGGAATTAAAGAATTTACACCTTCTGCACCTTACCATCAGTTCTCCTCCAAAGGCTACCCTGTGATGTGAAAAATACAGGGTACTGTTGAAAGAAAAAAAAACCCATTTGAAGTTCCCCCAGCAATTGGAGCGAAGCGCAGAACTTTTTGCTCCTGCTACTGTCAGTGGGTTAAGTGCACGTACACCAATAGTCCTTCCCCCAAATACACCCACACACACACACCCACACACACATACACACACATACTCACACAAGCAGACACCAAGGCACATAGTCATGCTGCAAATTCGATGCATCGAAACCATCATTAATCAGGCAGTAGCGAGTGGCAGCAGTGGAGCCCCGCAGAAACTTCCCCACCTTGCACTCATCAAGGTCTCCCATTACCGCTCCCTTAGGCTTCCCTTTTTGGCCCATGGAAATTATGCAGTATTTTCCAAGGAAATTTCAGACAAATGTTGATTTAAGATTGAAATTCTAATTTGAGAGAATCTGTGGGAATATTTTGGCGAAAGATTCCTTAATTTCTCCTTCTTTGAATCTTTTGGCTCTGGAAAGTGTGCGCGTTAAATTGATATTTTCCTTAGAGCTTTTCGCCAACATTAAAGTACACATTCTGAATAATATCCTTGAGATTAGAAACTTGCAATTTTTGTTTGTTAAATACCTGATTTGTTAAACGTTTGATTCCTTGACAGGCTGGCGTGGAGTTCGTTGGAGTGCGAGGGCAGTGAAAATGTCACACAGAGCTTCGTCCTTGTCGGGTCTGACGTCCTTGCGTGTGTCGCATGTGCGCAGCTTCGTCCTTGCGCCCGCCAACCATTTGTAACTTACTCCCACCTATGGCAGTCACCCAGCCGCCCACTTGGCTAAATCCTTCCATATCCTGTCGAGTGTGTGTGTGTGTGTGTGTGGGCGGTGCAATTTATTTTGCGCTCTGCTGCTCGACGACTGCTTTCTACTCCTGATGTAATTAGCGAAGTTTACCGTTGTGTATTTTTATAATACTCTATTTTCCCCTGCAGTCACCGTCGCCGGGTTAACAAATTGAGCGCTCGAAGGAGGATTTACTTTCATTAGCGTTTGATTTACGCTTCCAATTCCACTTGGAGTTAAAGCTCAGCGCCCAGGCAGGATATATGAATATGCAAGGTTAGAGATGGCTAACATAACACTTTCTTTCTTACCAAGCTTGGGTACAATTGAATTTTTTGGGATGTACCAGTAATTATCTAAGTTAACCCAGGGAGAAACAAAAGATAAAAACATTCTAAAATGTTCTTACTTTATATTTATAAACCTTATATTTTATATCTTTAAACAAAAGAGCGTTAGAGCATCACACGCCATTTGTGTCCCTTTTTTTAATTAACATTGTTAGGTATAAATTGAATCCTACTAAATAACCTTCCTTGTAGCTCAAGGAAATTTATTAATATATTTGAAAAGTGATTTAAAAGACGTATAAATATATCCGGTTACAATAACTTAAGCAATTTCCAACACAGAAATTAAATAATTACACTTTTTGTATAAAATAAATATTATATGTGCTCAAGGACCTACCAAATGCATTCTTTTATATAAATAAATTTAAAAAAAAGCTTTGGCTGGGTACAAAAATCGTGGCAACTCCCAACACTGACGCCTTGTTTGCTGGCCCTGGCAGTGAGTGGAAAATTGTATGTCAATTGAATGGCCAGAAATCACTGTTTAAATTTGCATGCATTTGCAAAGGCAATCGGGCCAAAGGACAAAGGTCGCGCGCTGGACGCTGGACGGAGGGCGAAGGCCAAGCGGAAGCAGGTCAGCGGGATAACAACGAGCGGACTCTTAGGAGCCGGTAACTGCGATGCCAGCAAAACCGGCAACGGTTAACGCGCAGTTGCCGCATGCATAAAACATAAGGATAACGAACGGAGAGCACCCACAGGATGGCACAATCAGGACGGCGAGTGGGTCCGGGACAGGTTGCTGCTGATACAGCACCCTGCCGGAGGCATTGTATAATTAAAATTGCATTCAGATGCAAATGCAAATGCGAGTGTAAGCTACAAAGCGTAAGGCGAGCGAACGCTCACAGATTAGACAGCATCCTTCCGCCTATGCCGCCGCCGCCGCCGCTCGTTCCATTCATGATCCTGCCCGGTACCTGGGACCTTTGTCTCGTGGGCCGATCTTCGGCAAATCCTATTAGCCGCATATCGGTTCTGTTCAATGAGGCTATGAGGAACACATTAGGTCCCGGGGACTTACACGGACTTTGGCCAGTTTAGTGCAGCAAAGTCCTGGCCAATTGTGCCTGGCCGAGCACGGGTGTTGGCCCAAACACAATGCGCATCCCTTCTACCTGTACGTGAATTACTGCCACCTTCCTTCTTAAGCTCGCCGGAATCGCTCGCTGGATGCCTCGTTATAAATTTCAATATATGAAATAACTTGCCTCTGGCATATTGCATTCGTGCCGCAGCTAAGTGCGATTTTCATCGCATTCAAATCCCGGGTTAAGCGGCGTATGCCAGGAATTTGTATGGATATCCATTGATGCCGGGCATACTTTCCGAGTTCATTGCATTTTCGCATTTTCACACCTAGGATTAAGTCAGAAGCCAGCAGCAGCAGCCATCAGCGGGGGACAAATGGGCATGGCACGTCGCCTCTTTCCGCTTTCCGCTCACTGCACTCTTCAGCGGCTTAGCGGCACACGTGTGTCCCGGCAACAGGTAACAATTGTTGCACTGCCCGCAGGTCGTGTGCCGCTTCACCTGGCCGGGGACGACGGGCACGCGCTCCACGCGCAAGCCAGGTGACTCCTTGGCCCAGGGACAATGTCAAATGCGGGCCAGAAAGGGTGGTGGCACACGTGCGCCTCTAATTGAAATGCAATGCGAGTGCTACACCCTCGAAAACCCAAGTTTTCCACAAATTTTGTAAAAATATACATTCGTTTGCAGATGCTCACCTGGCCAGAAACTCAAGAAAGCACTAAACAGGTGTACTTTTTCATTGGAATGGAACAAATTTAACCATTTTTAATCCTATTGTATTGAAATTTACGAAAAATGTTATAAATAGGTTCTATTAATTACTGAATAATATTTATGTAATAAATTATTTAGATTTATTCCTTAGAAGATGAGAAACATTTCCACTTTTTATATAGCTTAAATAAGGAACATAGTTCTAGGTAAAAAATGTGGCTTTAGAAATGTATAAATACATTCGAAAACAGGAAATAAGTTACATAATGTTCAGGGAATTTGTAATATAACTTTTCCTAGTTATCTTCTAATTATATTTCTATAGAAAATAATAAAAACAAATATGTTTTTAAATATACAAACGTTGTGAACTTTTTTTTTAAACAAAGACCTTAGTATTTTTTCCCCTCATCTCTATCTTCTTTTTGTTTTAAGTGGATTCAGTTCTATTTTCTTTTGTGAAGTGCATTAAAACCGCAGATATAGTATAATATGTGGGCTATCCATCCATAAACTAGAGTTTCCAGCTGCCTGCGATGGAATGCCTTGCAATTTGCGTTCACAATGCACAAGCAATAATGCGATTAGATTTGACAAATCCAATTTCGATGACACTCGCTGGCACAACATTAATGAACTGCAAATATTTGTCCCTCACTTTTCCCTCTTTCTTTGCCCATTGCCCCGCTGTGTGGCACGTGGCTTGCGTTTCAATATCGAGTGCAACAAATCGCAGCTCAACAGCATATCATACTTTGCATATTAATGCCACCGGCAGAGACAGCTACCAGTCGAGGAGAACTACTACTTCACGGTAGTGGATCCACGGTGGCGGTTAGGAATGTCACCACCACCAACGCACAGTGGGACTAATTGTAAGCCCTAAGGGATTAATTAAAAAAGAGAATCTAAGCAACTCTTTGGTGTGATCGAGAAGGATATCTTAATCGGAATGAGACAGAGTTGATAAGTAATATTTCAACATTGTGTGGCATACTTTTAGGAAGCGAAGAACTGAGCCGGTCTTCGGAGACATTTATTAAAGCCATACAAGTAAACCTTTAATTTAATAAAAAAATCTTTAATAATTGTACAACAACAAGTAATATAAGGACTTAATTTCTAGAAACTTGAAACAAGAAACTGTAACTATGTTAGAGTTGATTTTGCAAATTAAGCAAATCAAAGAAAATTAAAACACAAAAATATAAATATTAATAATATTCTTTTTTAGTTAAATTAAATGCTTCTCCCACCGTGCACCTCCAGCGCCAAGGGCAAGTGCAAACCGAATGGCAAAGCAGCATCAGTTCCACTGCAAATGAAAGAAGGAAAATTATTTGTTTTCCCTCATTGAAAATCGAGCAGAGTCCGCGCGCTAGCAAAAAAAATAAAAGAAAATACTGCACTAGAAAAAATGAGAGAATGGCTGAATAAAATGTAAATGAAATTGTGTTGGGATTGGAAATGGTAATATGAAAGTGGCAGTGGGAATGAGAAAGGCCATGATAGCGAATTGATTGGCGGAGACTCAAGGAGCGAAGAGTTGGCAAAAGTGAAATTTCAATGAGTTTGTTGCACAAAGATTTTTAATCGGACACGGCTGGCAGCTGTCTTTGGCCACAAACGGTGCAAGAAGTATACGAATATTCCCAGGGAGCTCAATTCGAATGCGATTAATTCTGGTAATTATGGTTTTTGTATTAAGTCACCCTAGAAGTCGTTTAACCTAGAGAGAATTGTGTGATAACCTGTAATTATTAATATTCCAATTAGATTTTACAAGCAGTTCGAAACTACTTCCCAAAAGTCTATCAAAAAATCGTATAAACCTGTTTTAAATATTTAATATTTAAAGCTTTAGTTCGATCAAATATCATTAACATACCCTATATATAAATTCCCTTAAAAAAAATATACTAAATTATGTTTTTCAGCTCTAATTTCTCTATAAAGAAAACCTAGCTAACTAAGACCGTCTCAACGATTAACTTTTAATCTGTTTCAGACACTTTTTGGTATTCTTCAGCCTTCATTCCCTCGGCCGTTAGCTGTCACTGGTGGCACTACAATTTAAGTGTCTCCACCCGGACCCCCTTTTTATATTTTGACACATTATTTTCGCTTTGGCACTTCCCGAACGGTCCCCGGCTGAGAGAGCTGAGAGATCCAAGGATCCAGCAGCTGGCAAGGTTGAAAGGCGCATTTAGGACCCATTACCATTAGAGGACACTTTGCTTTGCTCGAAATCAGCCATAAGCTCGGCCTGGCATCCTTTTGGCCAGGACATTTGCATGATTTTTGCAAGAGTAATAAACGTGGCCAGCGAAAAGATGGAAAAAAGCAAAGAAAATCGACGAGGGGGAGACGGTGACGGAAAGGGCAATGGCAATACTTAATGTCAGGCACGTAGCGCAGGGACACTTTGCGTCCATTGACATGACCAGTTCTCCTGTTAGCCAGCTCCGTTCAACTCTCCAGACTCCCCTTGCCGCTCCTGGCAGTTGTCTGGAGTCATCGACAAACTGCAGGAGTCGTGTCCTGGCATAACTGCCTGCTTTCGGACGGTTGGGTCGGTTAGTTGGCATGCAAAATGCTTTATGCCCGGCACTTGCACCTATTCACTTTGTCATTGATTTGCAGTCCTTCCAGCATACTGTGAAAAAATGTTCAGCTTTAAAACGAGCTTAGCTATTTATAAAAAACCCACTAGCCAATATTAATTATACTTAAGGGGTTATCTATTGTCAATAAAAATATATGTTTGCTGTTTGTTCGTACGTAGTATTCTTTTAATATAATTTGTTTGTATTTAATTGGCTTTCTTTTTATTGCTGTTGATGCACCGACCTTATTTATCTGTAACCAATATTAATTTGTAGTGCTTCACTCCTTCAGTTCCTTCGTCTAAATATGGTTTCCCAATTCCCGATAACGTTCTAATCGCCTCCTTATTTTTTTTCCTCGTGTTACAAGTTGCAACTTGCAAAGGCACATGGAATACTGAAGTGGCATAAACACGGTTATCACTCAGTTGGTCTTGCCATACCGTGCCTGACTTGTAATTCGATAAGCTTGGGCTTAAAAAATAGCCATGGCTCAAATGAGTCGATACACTTTTAATAGTTTTTGCTGCTACCGCTGCTGCGGCTCATTGGGAGGGGAAAACTTCTCAAAAGTTTACAGCTTCCAACGAAAACTTTTGCGCTCCGATAAACAACAATAAAGGGACGGGACGGAGGGGCGACAAAGGAAGCGCCCGATTCTGGAGTCCGGTTCGAGTCAAAGGCAAAGTGTTGACAGCTTGATGCGACTTACAGGGAGACCCTGAACTTTGGACAGCTCGAATGCATTGTATACAAATGCAGTTTCTATTGGCTCAACTGCAGGACAAGTTTTGCTTTTCAATTTCGAGCTCTTCCTCCTACCCCAACTCGAACAAAAAAACACACACATATGGAGAGCAGTAAGGCGCTGTGTGCAAAAGTTTTTAGCAACACAAAACCAGACCTGGCAAAGTTATGTTCCGCTCTCCTTGGGGTATTATTAGAAATTGAATTAGATTTCATTTGGAAGGAGGCAGTGGCAATCATCATTTGGGATCCACTTAAGTTGCGACACACACCGTTCTGAGTCAGCCGGAAGTAGGGAGGGACGAAATTGTTTATCGATTCAGAGTCACAACTGAATCAGAAGCTTAATTAATATGTTTTAATAACATAAACATAAATAAATGTTTCTTTTATTTTCAGGAATGAATTCTTTATATGATGGTGACTTATAATTGTAGGGATCCCTGTTGTTAATATTGATAAGATCACTGTTTTTATTATTTTTAGGTAGACTTTTTTGATTATTTCATAAAAACGAAAGCTTCTCATTTATTTACTACTAACTAAATATTATGCAATAATCTCGTTCGAATAAATATTATTCTTCATACATCGATTGTTTTCGATATATAAATTTGGCATATTTTTTTCACGATATTCCCCTTAGCGGAAGTTGCACTTCTTGCAAGCAGTTGGCGCGCCCTCTTCATTTTCAAAGAAACTCGCTGCAGTCACATCGAAAAAGTTTGCAATCAAAAAACTTAGCTGCAAGCCCAAAATTTGCGTGCCGAAAAAATAACCTTAGCATTAAATAGACTACAAAGTTGTTTTTATTCTCCCCCCGCCCCAGTGCCCTTCCCGGGCTAATCCTTTTAATTTTGAACTTTAACTTTCGCTGGCAAGCAAGGAAAATAAGATGGAAAATAACCGAGTAGAACCAAACATGCGACGCACTCGGCGAAAGTTTTTTAATAACAAGTCCTGCAAAAGGACGAGGCAGATCCATCGCAGTTATCAACCAGGCGGGGCGGGCCGTGGTTGGGCGAATAAATTCCGCCTTAAACTGCACGTACACTGCACACATTTCCCGTTCCGGTCCGATGCCGTGACTTTTGTGGCCCGAAAGCCCGAAAACCCGAAAAACTTTCAGCAGCAACTCGGCCCGAGGCGGCGCTCTAACCTTCTCACCCCTTTCGTCGGTCTGCCGTAAAGTCCGGCCAGCGGAATGCAAATACAAGTTATAATAATTTCTTTTCAATTTCCAGCCAAAGCAAGCACTTAAGGGGATCTTAGTTACGGGCACAGGAGGAGGGTCCAGCGGCGGAGTGCAACTGGATATACATATATATTGGCAGGATGGCGAGGAGTATTTGTCATTGGCCTCATCGCAACTGTGATTTCGCTGAAATTTGCATAATACCAAGTAAACAAGCAATTTCATTGAGTGGGCGGCCAAATGGAATGGAGGTAGGAGTGAGGATTCTGGATTAATAACTCTTTGCAGCTGAAATTGGATATCATCCGCCAGCCCAGTCAGCCTCGAAGCAAGACCAATTTCATTAGAAACGAAATGAAACGACAGACAAGGATCAAGGACAAACGGCCGAAAAGGTGCACCATAAAAAAGCACTTATCACATATTTGCAAATTATGTTTAATTAGATTTTAATTGCCTAAAAATTACAAATTGCATTTTGTTCAAAGTTAAATATAAAGTAAACAATTAAGAGGCTTCAAATTATAAAGAATCTGGAAAAGCATAGAGGAAGTTAAAGTATTTTTACCTTTTTTCAGTAGGAGATACAAATGAAATTACACGCAGAAGAGCTTAAGCCCGGGAACTCCAGCTCGCAGATCTAGATTTCTCCCTTTGACTTCTTACAATTAATTTCCCAGTGTACTAGAAATGTCCTTGGAAATCAACTCGATTCCATATTCAGATTTTTCCCTGGCTGGCTGGAGAAACCTATCAAATTTAAACTTTGATCATTTCTCGTTCGAATTGTTTTGTACTTAAAAATCGAAATCCTTGGCGGAAGCCCCCCCAGGAACTCTCTGATATCGCATTGATTCGTTAATTCTGTGCCCCAGCGACGTTAGCGAAGAGGAAAGTAAGTAAGTTCAGCTCCCAAGTTCCGGCACTCGCAAATCAAGCTCCACTTTCCACCGGCAAAGTTTCGTTTCGGCAGCGATAAAAGTTGCCCGAATATATGTGCGCGTATTTCCCCGGGAGAGTGCAAATAAGTGGCACAATAAATTCGTTATTATGTTCCTACTTATGTCAACTCACCTCGTTGCAGCAATATTTGTGTATTGCCATGTCAAAAGTTATCGCCCGACCAAGCCGAGCAGCAGCAACAGCAGCAGCAGCACCCAGGCCTCGAGTGCCTGTGACAGGCTTTGGGCAGGTCATAAATGGAACCTGCACTGTGTTGGGGCATTAATTTCCGACCCTCCTTCATTTTTGTGAGTGTGTATTTGTGTGTGTGCCTGGCCGGGTCTCAATTTAATTACTGTGCAGCAGTTAATATTGACAGTGGCCAACAGCCTAGAGCTTGCCGTAAAAGCGTTTTAGCTGAGCGTAAAAACCATAAGCCTGTCAATCGCAAACCGTCGGTTGCAACCCACCCGCCGTTAAGTGGAGTCCTTTTTGTAAAGAACTTTACCTGTTACCACAACAAACAAAAATGCTACATTTTATCCAGTAAAAGCAGGGAGTCCCAGTATAGGGCATAGAAAATTCTAAAAACATAGCGAACACAAAAGTGAGTTAAATTATGGTAGCAGTATTCTTACAACATTTTAGAGAACATTTTATATAGAAGTATTCCCAAAGGGGTAGTAAAAAAACGAGTTATTTAGGAATGACCTAATCAAGGTTTAATTTTTTTCATTAAAAGTCATTATACCCTTATGGTTGATCATTACTTTTAAACTTTTATATATATATTTAATTAACTAAAAAACCATAGAGAGGCCACAGCCACACAAGCCACAGAGAAAAATCAGTCTAGTATGGCAGCCAAAAGTTATTGCAAAGAGCACTAGCAATTCTGAAGTCTGAATTCTGGGACACGCTTGCATAGAGCCGCGATAATTGTTCAGTCTGATCCTTGGCTCCAAATTCCGCTATTTAATCAAAACCACTTTTAATTATGCTTGTGTAATCCAGCTAAATAGTAGAGGCTTTGTTTAATTTGATTATTTAAGGTCTAACAATGTAGCAAACAATTCGCTTATATTTTTAATTCAATATAATAATTCCCCAGAGCCACGGTTATGTACTTATTATTACCTTAGTATATATATTGAATTTCTCTGTATTAATTCGAATATATACCCAAAAAGGGCCTAAAAGTATTCCAAATATTAACGTTGAATGAAAAACCGGAACCATATTTCGCAATATGGTTAAGGATGTATAATTGCAGAAAAAGACCCAAAAGTTTCCAATGCTGCTTTGTACCATCTAGCCCTCACTGCCTGAAATGTAAGCCTCCCCCACCATGAACGTGGATTCGTAAAAAACGTGTCAGAAGTCTCAATTAACAGCGAAAAAATTGTTTGTAATTCATTCTGAATGACTTTTTTTGAGAGCTGCAAACGCTGTGGGGCATTTTTAAACATACGAATATCCCTTAAATCCTTTCTGGTGAATACTAACGCTGCTGCTGGCAATAGATGATTATTTTATGGATGCCAAGACCGAAATCCCAATGCAATTTCACTTCTTTGGTTTTACTCTCCCGGGCGACTTGGCAACTTTTAATGGCCTCACTAATACATTTAAGACCCGGCATAAGCACACCCACACCCACACACACAGCCACAAAGCTGGAGAGAGATGGATTCGAGTCCTGTATACAAATAATTACATGGCAAAATATTTACATTTTGGTTTTGGCTTATGCACCAAATAGGCCAGGCCAGGCGAGGCCAGGGCAGGGCAGGCCAGTCGGCAGAGGTGCGGCTTCTCGGTGGGTTCTCTGGGCTCTATGCTTGGCCAGCAACTTTTTGGCCACTTCATATTTCATAAAAACATGCATTATGACTATTTTATGAAGCACGCGCCGGGAACTTTGGCAGTCAGGATGCAGGGACCAGGGTATCGCCACAGCCCAGGAGTCCTGTGTGCGCTAGGTATTTATTCGAGTTGCCGTAACGCCGGCAAGCTGATGTCCTATGGCGTGTGTGCGTGTGTGTCCTGGCACAAAGCCCCATAAACCGACATCGTTGTTGTCCCCTGTCCTGGGCCTATCTGCTTTATGGCCCAGCGCTTCCAGTGCATCCAACGGGGAGGCAAACAAAAGGATCCCCACATTCATGGCCTGTGGGGGTCACAATTTCATGTGCCCTAAATGGCTCACTTTGGAGCAACAAAACTTCAGGCCCATGGACACACAAATAGTCGTAAATGTGCCCGGGAACAACGTAACTGACCTATCCTCGTTCGTGGCCCAGTTCTAGATTAATAATTCGGTCCAGTGTCCGTCGCAAGTCGTTGGTCATTCGAGTGGCCATCGGCCGTCATTTGCAAGCCACTCGAGACTCGGGCAGCCAATTCAATATCTGGAATACTGCACCTGAATCGCCTTGTACTTGGGGGTTTTGATTAGATTATGCTCATGCCCAATATTCATCTCTCAAAGTGACGGGTCTGGGTCCGATTCGAGGTCTCGTTGTTGAGTAATTAGTTGGGAGCTCACCGAGCTGGCTAATTGAATGGGTTAACTAAGCGCTGGCCAAACACAATGCAACTGAATCCGGATCACTTATCCTTTGCTGTGTGCCCATTTGTCAGTGCGAGTCCTTCAAGTGTTCTGTGCACAGAGTGAGAGGGTTTTGTGCAAGGACATGTACTTGATTGGTTCTGTATTTCGTGTTAAAAAAAGGGCTTTACGTCCAGCTTATTTGTACAGGGGAGTGGGTGGGGTCTATCCACATTCTGTATTGTTTTTTAGAGTTATAAATGGGTTGAATATTCCCATAATATTTGTAGACAAACTTCGTCCAATATTTGTTGAGAAAGAGTCTGTGTTGTTAGTCTGTGAGCAGCCCTGCCTTAGAGTAATACGTACTTAACTATCAACTGTCATTCGTAGGTTTTCCCACTGAAAAAAATCATGCTCTCCATAATTAAACTGTGCTACCACATCTTTATGACCTATTTCGGAATGATGATGGATCTGGCCGAGGACTCCAGTTTCCTAATGCTCCTGGTCAGCTGCACCATGGCCGTGGCCTTTATTCTCAACGTGCAGTCGGGCCGGGTGGTCTTCCATGCAGTGGCACGGACGATGGCCGACAGAAGGATCAGAGCGAGACTGACTCGTTATCCGTCGCCAGTTCATATTGCGAGCAGCAAGACGTGCCGGCGTCAGCTGAAGCTGCCTTTGGTGTGGACGCACTACGATGACCCTCCCCAAGCCATGCTCCTCGAGAACAATGGCAGCACGGTGGTCCTGCGAATTTGCTGCTCTCCGGACGCGGTGCCCCATCTAAGCGGAGGACAGCTGGACGGCAGCTACCATTTCGTGGAGGCCATCTTTAAGTGGGGCGAAATGAGAACCGAACACTCAATGGACGGACACCGGAGCTCCCTGGAGATGCAGGTCCTTCACCGCTGTTCGCAGGTCAAGGGTACCTTTGAGTACTTGGCCCTCAGCTACCTATTCTCGTTTACTCCCTGCACGAATGGGCCCCTCCAGGAAATCAGCGAGAACCTAAACTCCATCCGTTGGCCAGGATCTTCGATTGAGCTGCCGCCCTTTGAGCTGGCGACTCTATTTCGGCCCTTCGACATGGGCTACTACACCTACCAGGGCACCTATGACAATGGCGAGGTGGAGTTGCCTGTCACCTGGCTGATTGATCTTCAGCTTGGCGGCGTGCGTTCCCAGCAGGCGGCTGAGTTTTTAGCTCTGTGCCGAAAGGATGGCAGCAGGATCAGGAGCAACGCGCGACTGGAGCAGTCGTTGGGCAGTCGCAAGGTGCTGCTCGTTTCCTGAGGACTGTAAGCTAATAAATACTTGCAAAGTATAAATAAAGGTTTTTAAAAACAACGAAGTGTGGTTCTTTAGGGATTTTATCTAATTAAAAAGTAGTCTTCATGAAAACTAGAAATATTTCACATTTATATCCTTTTTAAATAGATATCCACTTTAATTTCCGTGTCTATTGTATATAACTAGGCTATATAACCCTAGGAAGGGTGCGTTTGTAGTAAATACAACCCAAAATCCATAACAAGAACGCGTCTTTCGTTAGTTATTGAAGATGGCCTTAAAGAACCGCTGAGACAGGACTCACTTAAAGCTAATATTCCTGCAGTTCCAATCACTGCGCCTCAAAGCCAAAACTTCAACGTTCACCTGTGCGACGTGCATGGGAATGCGGTGAGCTAGGACCCAAGGACTCCCCCCATCCTCGAGGAGCAGTTGAGCATTTCGGTTCGTGATTTGCACGCCATCAACAGTCCATCGGCCTTTGAGTTCGACTGCCGTCCAACTATTTGCCTATTTGACCGACTGTCGGCAGGTACTGGCCAGGCCAATAGTCAAAGTGCAGGCGGCAGGCAGTCAGCTCTCCCGGGGAATTTGTTCATTTCGGTCGGGCTGGTTGGTGGAAAGATAAAAAAATCTGGCAAGGAAATGCCTGGCAGCGGCAAAGGCTAAAACAGTTGTGAAAATTGTCGAAATTAATTTTCAATAAACGCCAGCAGCGCCAAATGGGGAAATCGAGTACTGATTGGCTTAAAAGTTCCGCTCGAAAATCGCTTTGAATGAAGGAACCTGTACCAGGCCAGGAGCAAAATCGGAGAATTCCAGTTTGGCGCTGGCGCTGCAGGAAGACCGGCATTCGGTTATTGACTTGGCCAGCACCCACATCCACCACAGAACGAATAGAGTGGAGTGGAGTCGAGTGGAGTGGGTGGGGAGCAGCATAGTTGGCCACTTCAAACGCGGCACAAATTGTTCCCGGCTCTGGGAATGCCTTCGCACGGATATCAAAAGGATTAGCCGAGAGTCCGGGCGACCAAGAAAATATTCGAGAACGGGATCCCACCTTGTCGCCGGCAGACATTTTGAGCAGCGAACTCGCCAACTCCTATTACGATTTATTTCAGGCGTAAAACCAGCGAAGGAAATATTTGCGGCGAAAGTTTAAAATAATTGTTGATGTAACGAACCATATACCAGGGGCGGGGGCAGGGGGCATGGTCCGTAAGTAAAACAAAGGAGCTGTAGCTGTAGCTAAAGTCGAGTCCCAAACAGGACGACCGAATAGTTTTCGCTTGGGAAATTGTTTAAAGTTTTCGCCCGGTTTCGTTTACATACATATATAAATATGGACGCGTCTGTGGTTGTTGTTTTCCCACTGGCCACAGTTCCACTCCAAATCGCAATGGTGTCCCAGTCCAAAACGCTGTCCAGAACCCATCTCACCCGCTTAGCCGTCAGCAGTTTGCAAGTCAAACAATTAAAACAAGCTTCAAACAATTTCCATTTAGATGCGAATAACAAGTTGTACGTACGTATATACTAGACACATGTCTAGACTGGGGCGATGAGTGCGAATTTAGCCGAGATTGGCCATCAATCAGGACTGGGCCGTAAACAAATCAGTCCCCTAGGTCCCGAGATCGCTTGACAGACAATTGTCCGGAATTTGCTAAATTGCTCAGGATTTTTAATTAAATACCGTTTCCCTGACGATTTGTTACCCGCAAGCTAAGGAATATATTAGGTTAAGTAATTCCAAGTATTTGCTACTATTTATTTATTTTTAGAGATAATTTCTGGGCACCCAAAGTTGAATTCAAGTAAGCTGTAATTAGGCAAATATCAATAACTCATGAGGCAACCCAATCACCATTAGGGTTGCTGCTGATATTCTCAAGTACAATATATATTTAATATAATTTATATTACTCTCCTGGAACATTGGCAAAACTTTTAATCTTTTTGTATACATATTTTGGTAGTCATAGATTATTATTATATGTTCATAGAAACTTGTTTAATATATCTTTAAGCTATAGGTGCAATTGGTTCCATTTCGCACAACTGCAAGGGTATACAAAATTCTGTGATATCAATTACTAGGTTGCATTTGTAATAATTCAACTTACAAATCATTTATCAGTTAAGCTGCTGAGCATGTTCTCTATTCTTTAATTTATAGCCTTTGTAAGATTATTGTTTTAATTATACGAGGTATATATGGAAGGGTGATAAGAGTTCATATTTCCTACTCTGTATGCTATGTTCTTAATAGCATAAATGACGCCAAAGTACCCTAACACTTTATATAACCATTTGAAATTTAAAAACCAATTTTTTACATTTAATTATTTTTATTTGAAATTAAAATTGAAGTCATAGGAAAGCGATCTGCTTGCAAGTCCCAAGCGGTTAACCGGTGCGAATGTACTGGGCGTTGTCGGTCTGGACCAGCACGGTTCCAGCTGTAAAGGCAAACAATTGATGTGTATTTGTAGTAACGTGTTGTAGTTTATAATAATTTATTGTAATTTAAGTAATTATTAAACTTACGTTCGGGAGCAGCGTAGGCCAGGGAAGCGAACATGGCGAGGAGAACGGCGGCGGCTTGGAAGATCTTCATGTTGGTGATTGGTTGGTTTGGTGGCTTCTGGTTGACTTTGGGGTACGACTGAGATACTGATGCCCCACTGACAATCGCAAGCTCTTTTATAGCTGGCCAGTTCGGCAGTGTTCAGTGGGCACTGGGCAATTCCACGACGGGGGATTGCACAGGTTCAAAGATCGGCATAATCTCTTCAGTCGTCAATCAGTGAGATTCGCTTGTTTGTTCGATGCGATTTTATGGGATTCGTGTGAAGCGAGAACCTGTCTGGGATTTCTACGCAATTCAATTAGTGCTGGTTATCGGCATTCGACTCTGTGCACACGTAGCCGCACAACCATTAGAATAACTGGAACTGGGTGCAAACAGCGCAGTATGCAATCCAGTTTAGTGTGGCCACAATCACCTGGTTGTACCTGCGAGTTTCTCTGGAAAAGGCCGTTACGCCGAGAAAGGTGCTAAGACAGACAGCAGCAGCCCCACACCATATGAATTCTTAATTAATATCTTTGCATGTTTGTTAACAAAGTATTTGAAACGAAGAAACGTTCCCTTTTTTTGTGGAGGAGAAATACATACTTCACAATATTTAATATATTTATTTTATATATTTTAAAAACCAATAACATACCCACAAAAAAAATACAACCTATTAAAGATATGGGATATTTTTTATAATTATTAAAACTTATTATTATTACTTATTATTAAATCATATAATTACCTTAAAATTAAGTTGAAATATATCTTATATTAAGATATACATATATAATAAAATACAAGAAATGAATATACTACTCTATAGTTTTGGATTCGACCCAATCGTTTTCATAGAACATAGCTCTTTAAAAAGTTAAAAAAAAGATATTACCGATTTTTATTTTCTACAAAACTGTATTTCTCATTCTCAAATCTTCGACCATTACTATGAAAAGATGCATTAATGAATAATAATAACAAAGTTTTAAAATCAATTCTCTTAATTGTCACATTATTCCCATGATAGCTATATGATATAGTCATCCGACGGACTGAAAGACATAGCTATAGTACATCGACTTTGGGTTGATAGTGGGAAAGAAAATATGTACTTTATATAGGGTCCGACCCTATACTACTTCCGTGCGTTGCAAACTTCTGACTAAAATTATAATACACTCTATAAATGTGTAATAATATTATCTGTAAAGTAACCAAGTTTAAAAGGCAAATGTTTATAAACCCATGCAGATATAGTAAATAAAATACAATATATGTAGATATACAACACAAGGTCATAAAGAGGCAGACTAGTTTGTTATAAACTTAATCTGCCTATAAGCATATACTTAAAACTTTAAATATAATATTTAGATCATATGTTAAAAAGGGACACTCGTTATTTCCTTGAAAATTTAGATTATTCAAGTACGCGAATTCTCTATAGACTTAAAAACTAGTTTTTTATTAAAAGGGTGTGAAATATAAGATAAAATACTACAAAATTCATAAGTGTAACAGATTTTAGTAACTATGTAACCGATATTCACACATTTAATTCATATTGCAACCGTTAAACTCCTACAAAATATTCATTCACGTGCTGGAATTGTTTACAATTACTCTCTCCCATATCAGCTACACGGGAATTATCAGCTTCGATTCGATTCAGAGCGATCAGATGCCGTCGGTGACCCTGGGGTATTTTGACTCGTATTGGAAATTCCAGATTTCCAACCGCACCTCAGGCCTGAATGCACCGAAGTCGGCTATATAAGCCTCGATCCCAGGGAACGCCAGTCAAAGTAGAATCTGATTTTACACTACAAACATGAACTGCCTGAAGATTTGCGGCTTTTTCTTTGCGCTGATTGCGGCTCTGACGACGGCAGAGGCTTGTGAGTAACACAAATATAAAGAGCAAAGAGTCGGCTTTTTCTTATCTTTTTTTCTTATATTTCTCTCTCTCGCTCAGCTACCCAAGTATTGAATGCTGGTGGCCACACGTTGATTCAGACGGATCGCTCTCAGTACATACGCAAGAACTAATGGAATAATGCACTACAACAAATAAAAACATTTAAAATCTATATATTTATTTGTGTGTTTTGAATTTGGCGCGCTTTCGAAGAAAAGGGTCACACTGCTGAAAAATACTAGATATGAGCAGGGGTTGTATTTCCAAATACCGGTGTCGACACACTGACCATGATCTCAACGATCAGCTGTGCGAATAAACAAATTTTTATTTGCAATTTGAAACTGCAGTGTTCGAGAGTGTTTTATATTGAGCTTCCTTACAATATACACACATTATTTAAAAACAGTTTATCTTTTGAAAACAATTCACTTATAGCTAAGACTTGGGATCAATTGAACATAACAACCAAGGTACGTTTTTAAATTGCTTGGAAAGCCGGTTTTAAGACTTGAACAATAAAACATTTGGGAATATTTCCGAAAGTGATGACTTATAACTAATTGTTTTTGATGTGAGCTTTTAATGGGAGAGCCATCATAAAATAAACATTTCTGCGAAACAATAACAAACTGGTTTACTCTCTTACAGATTAATATAATTTTGAGCAGGCAAAGAGGCATTTTCTACCTTAATATTTTAGATCAGCAACGCCAGGATATCTGTTCCAGCCAAATCCGACTCTCTGATTGTTTCTTAGCAAACTATTCTTCATCTACTTGCTATTTTTAAAGTGGCTGGTAGTAATTACGTTTCAACGGGCGTATTTCGACAACAGTTTCTTGAAAAAGGTCTCTCGATTTGTTGGTATTACTGCAATATTCTTGAATTTGAAGATAAGGACTCTAGAGTTTATCATCTTCTTAAGTTAAGAAAATGTAGTGTCCATCCTCAATGCAAAAATATGCAATCTTTACTGACATCTGATCTATATGCTAGGAAAAGAGATATTGGTCAGCTCTTCATATTTAATAAAAGAGAAAAACAAGTAAAAAATCCACTACAATGACATCTACTAAAAGAGTATCTTTGATCTCATTTGGTACATTAATAT
>JAEIIG010008710.1:0-18181 GCA_018904695.1 Drosophila parvula | reverse complement strand
GTTTGCTTCTTTTTTCTTCGGGGTTTAATTCACTGGATTCTTACACGTTACATAGGGTGTGTTTTTCGCTTCTCTGCTTTGTCTAAATCATTAAAAAATTCAATATGTTATCGATTGTGTTATCGATGAACAGCTATTATTGCCTATCGTTTATCAATCAAGAATAATCATCGAGTAAAACTTAAAAAACAAAAAAAAAAACAGCGCTCTCTTAAAGTAACGTATTTAAAGATACTCCCCCTCCCCCGTCCGATCTGGTTTTTTGAATTAGTTCGGTTTATAGTCAGTGTTTTAAAAGGGGGAGGCTTCACTGTGGCCTTAACAGAAATCTCATTTACAACAAAAATCGTCTATATGGGGTTTGTGTGTTTGTTTCTCTTTTGGGAGGGGGAATACATTGTAGATAGATTTTAGTTTTGTGGGCGGGACTTTTGGTATATTCTTAGTATTTAGGCTCTATCAATGGGATTCCCCATTGCCCATTCTCTTTGCTTTTGTCTTGGATTTTCTTTCTTTTTGTTGTTTTGCTTTTGTTTAAGAATATGTAAGATTTGTGTTCCTTGCTCTCCTCCTCCTTCTTTTTTGCTCCAGTGTGTATTCAACATCAATCTCATTTTTCCATTAAGTAAATTTCTAACTTTCTTTCTTTTTTTTCTTTTTTCTTTTCTCTTTCTTCCTTTTGTTTTTTGTTTTTCTCTAGGCTTTATAAGTTAAACGGTACTTTTGCTATTGCTGTTTGGTTTTTGTTTTCTTTTTTTTGTATGCTTTAAACATTTGTTTAATATTTCCTTAGTTTGTTTTGTTTATGTTTTTTTTTTGTGTTTTTCCAAGAGTTTTTCTTTGTTTTTTTTTTTTAGTTTTTCCTTTTTGGCTTTGTTGTGTTTGTGTGTGTGTGGGTGTGTTTGTTTGTGTTTGGTGTGTGTTAAATAGTAGTCACTAACGTAGTAGGAAAAAGTTGTGAGCCTTTTCCTGTAATTTGCGATAGAATCCCACGACTCTCCGTCACATTCCACCGTGATGGTGCTGGTTTTGGCTGCCACCCGTTCTGGGCGCCATGCCACCACCGGCCCCGCCCCCACCGCCACAACCGCCCAAGGCGGAGGTGGCTGTGGTGCCCGTTGTGGTGCTAGAAGCGGCATCCACATCCTCATCGCCCTCCTCCAGCTCGGCGAGGTTCTCCTGGTCGGACTCTTCCAGGGTTACCTTTTTTATGAAGAGGATATATAGTTAATAAATTGATTTCTTGAATTATTTAATGACTAACTTGAAAGCGTATCCTGTCCTCTTGGGGATTCTCATCGACACCCGATGGCGGCGGCGATGGCGGTATCATGCTCTGGTAGTAGTCTCTGTTCTCTTCAAGCGTGTCGAGTATATCCTGGGCATCCGGATGGACCAGATCGGCCCAGGTCTCCCACAGCGGATGGACGATGTAATCGATGAAGCCCACCTGTGACTTCTCAATGGTGGCATTATGGCGATCGCACATGGGACTGATATCCATGCCCGATTCGCGCTCCTTATCGCCCTGCAGGAAGAACTCCTCCATGAGCAGCGCCACCCAGCGCTTGTACAGCGGCAGCGGTTTGGTGGGATTGCTCAAATCGGCGCAATGCACCAGATTTTCAAGCACCTGAACGATATAGATAAATAGATATTTAGATATATGGATATATAGATATATAGTATAGATATTGTATATAGTGGAGTATAGATCAGATGTGCTCACACCTAAGCACACTTTGCACCTTATGTGCTCTTTTTTAATGACACATAGCTATGGTTTTCGAGCTCACAACGCTATACACAAACAATTTTGCACAAATAATCTTCTTTCTGTTAATATTCTGTGCTGATAAGACCGACAAACATAGGGATATGTTTGAGGGCAAGAGATAGGTAAGGATTTTTAAGCACATGCCGCTTGACACAAACAATTTTGCACTAACCATTCATCAACAAAACTTCGGAGTTGTTAATGAATCATGTATGATACTTCATACAAATTCTAGGGATTTGTGTACATAGGCATATGTGTGAGGGCAAGAGATAGCTAAGGACATGCCGCTATACACAAACAATTTTGCACTACCTATTCATCAATAGGTCATCATCATAACTTCGGAGATGTTAATGAATCATGTATGATACTTCATACAAACAATCCTAGACTGTCATCAACATTTCATCAATGATTCTTCAACCATATGTAAGCAGAGAGAAAATGAGAGAGCGCGAGAGTCGGGCTTGACACGATTGTGGAATGAGAGTGTCGGCTCGGCCAAAGTCGAAGTTGATGAAACGTTGGTGAAACGTTGATGAAACGTTGGTGACAAGAGCCAATTGATGACATGCGGAACTGCAGGATATCTTCTTTCTGTCGCTGTCGTAAGCTGATTAATAAAATGATTAACTTCTATTTGTTACTGAACCTTCCCTTTTCATAGTTCCTGATAGAATTGTGGACCATTCCTTGAGGGCTCCTTGACTGCTGAATTGGCAATAGTCTTTCTCTAAGTGTACCTCTTGATGTGAACTAATTGTGTGGTTACATTGACCACCTATCTTACTCGTATTCATATTCCTTTGCATTAATTAAGGTAAAGTCTGGGCGGGGCTCTCACCTGTATGCGATCGGTGTAGTTGTCCAGCAGCAGGACGCCGGAGCCGGCCACCTTTTTGGTTTCCACCATTGTCTTCAGGTCGGCCAGCAGACTCATGTGCTTGGACATGTCCGTGGACAGCACAATATCAATAACCATTTTCCTCAATGTTTGGCGTTGTTTCCTGAACAAAGAAAGGGATATTTGTTAGAACTTGCTACGGAAATTACCAAGAGAACCCTAGAAACCTTAAAGAAAGGTGTCTAAAATGATGATAGAAAACTTGATATTGTAGAAAGAACATATTTTATACTTCTAGAAACATTTCTTAACAAAAACATTTCTTAAGAAAACTTGTTATTGTAGAAAGAACATATTTCATATACATTTAGAAACATTTCTTAAAGGTTTTACAAGCCTCACAGGTTTCTCTTTAAGTTTAGTGTTTGTTTTGTTAATTTTTCCTGGTCTTGATGACTTACTTTTGCATATTACAGAATATATCACATCCTTGATTTTGCAATAATTTAAAGGCAACAGCTAAATGATGATTTTCCAAAACAGATTCGTCATTGTACATTAATGCTAGTTCGGAACCTGCAGGAGAAAAACGCCGAGTTTTAGTGTTTAGTATTTAGTTTAAGCAAATCATTTAAGCACACTCACTTGAGTTAACCAAAAACTGATTGGTTAAGCCGGGATGATCCACATCGTGTATGCAAGCGGCGAACAGGGCACCGCCCACCTCGAGCGGCGTGAACACGCCCTCCAGCGCTGGAGTATTGAGTAGCACATTGGTGCTCTGGGTCACGTCGGCGGCGTGGAGCGAGTTGTGAAACGGATTGTCTTTGACGTAGTGGTCCTCCAGAGTAGTCATAAAGTTAAGAAAAGTTTTCGGTGGTATCATAAGACTGGTCAGTAATTCTCTACTCTGTTGGGGTCGAAACAAATATCGAATATTAAACCAATTAGTAAACCAATTAGTAAAAGTATAAATATAGGAGAGAGGAAAACCCACCTGAAATATGGTGTATGCCACACAGGTGAGCGGCCGATTGACGCTAAATTCGCCGATGCTGAATATCTGTATGCCCCAGGTGTCTAGTTCGCCAAGAAGTGTGCCCAGCTCGTTCTCCTTGGGCGTTTCCACGCCGAACGTGGGCAAACGTTCGCCGGTGAAGCTATTGGTGTGCGATAGCGGTCGCTTCACGCCGCTGATCTGCGACATGGGCGGGCCGCGTGGCGACCGACTGCGATTGCCAAACTGTTGTCCGGTTGTCTGTGCACCGGTGCCACCAGTACCGCCGCCACCGCCAGCGGCTGTGGCACCGGCATGCTCCGGATTATCGTCCACGCGGAGCGATGGCAAATCGAACTCCTGCTGCTTGTCTGTTGTTGGGTTCAAGAAAGGGTAGAGATCATTAGTAAAGTTGATAAATATTTAATAATTCTATTAAGTAATACATATTTATAATAATTATAAGACTATAAAGAATATCTTAAGGTGCTCTAGCAATCACTGGGGTTTTAAGAATCCTTTCCCCGTATACCTTCATAAATAAAAACCAAAAAGAATCCTTAAACAAGTGTCTAAAAGTATGCAATACTATTTTTTAGATACCAAATTCATTTTACATTTTGTAGCATAACTTTGGACACCTTTTTAAGGGTTTTATTGTATATTTTCTATTATATTTTCTTTTGATTTACTTAAAATATATATTATATAATATCTTATACATAATATCAGTTAGTTTCTTATCCTTACTTTGCTCTTAGTTCTCTATCAGCTAATGACACACTTTAAATGTTAACTATAAAGCTAACTTAAAGACTGCACTTGTTAATGATTTAAATATCCCTGAAATGGGTTTTCTTTCTCGCCTTATTCCCAGTGCCAAACGGTTTTGTATTTACAGCCGAAGAGATACAAAAATAAATCAAATATGCACACAGCACAGCATCAAATAATGAGCAAAGCCATTCGACTGACTTATATCCTGTAAAAATACTAATTAAGATCATACCTTTAACCAAGCAAACATATTAAATGTAACACAATTTAATTGTAATAACTATTTGAACTATCAGTATCTAGACTTTAACTATATGTTAATATATATCCCATTATATGCCAGTCAAGTGCCCGATTAATGGGCTCTAAAATCATCAGCATCATCATCATCATCATCCTCGTCTGACAAGCATACACTCACATTACACTCGTATATCCTTGCATGTGGGCGTACACAGCCCCAGGATATATCAGACTACTGGCTGCTTGCCTCACTCACTGACTAACTGACTGACTGACTGAGGAGGGAAGGATAAGGCATAAGGCAGCTGTGCCTGCGGATGAATGTATGTATATGTGAAGCGAGTCCTTCAACCCGTGGTGTATTTCTCAGGGCCTTCTTACTGGGTGCTTAAACAGCCATATAAATATTCAAGCGTTCGACGGGGCCAAACAAGCAAAACTTTTCCAGTTTCCCATTCAAAATTCCATTGCCTACTTTTTGGGCCAACCCTCCACCCCCACCCCATTCGCAATCCCAATTGTTTGTTTGCCAACGAGAAGTGAGAGGGAGCGAACCAAATTCAAATTGCCTATGTGCATAAATTAATATTCATTTCAAAATTCCAAATTGCGTTGCAATGTAAAAAGTAAAGGCTACGCATGCAGGCCTGCACACAAATGCACACAGTTCTGGCTCAAATAATAGTATAAAATAATATAATAATAATAATATAATATACCAATATATAATACCAATATATAATATATTATATATAATATATAATAATAATACTAACATAAATAATAAAAAAAAAATATTAGTAATTGTCTGCCGTTATGTATTCACCTTAGAGCTGCAAAAGTATCGTACTTTTCGATGTGTTTTTATACGTAAACATCGATATATCGACCTTAAACATCGATGTTTTTCCATCTCTAATTCACATTCATAACTCTTTCTATTATTTCATGACATACATTATTATTTTATGATTTTTGTTTGGACACCACTATTATTCTGACCCCAGCTGTATGTGCATCAAATGCGGTAATGGTTTATATAGTTTTTGGGCGTGTCCGTTCAACCGATGTGTACTTAAAAAATTAACAGGGCGTAATGTAATCCGATATGTCCGTTTAATTTGAATCGATCAATTTGATGGCGAGCATATGCCTGGCATTAAATTCATTTTTGTTAAAGCTTTAAGGGAGTTTATTGGAAGCCTATTATCTGGCTTTAAGGGGGCTGCCCAATAAAGGTGGAGAACAATCGATGGCACTATCGCACTAAATCGATAGTTAAAAAAAAACAATCGTTGAATATCGATGGCGGCCACTATCGATAGTTCTCCACCTCTACTGCCCAATCATAAATACGCAAAAGAGTGCAACTAAAATTCCCAAGTGCGAATTCATTTACGTGCACAGAGTGCACTTAAAATTCCCAAGTAGGAATTCATTTACTCGCAGGGTAACAGGGAATTAATATTGATGAGAACACTAGGCGGATTATTATTAAATTAAAATTAAAAATTATTAACTAATCCTTGCTTTCAAGTAGCTATTTTTTATGCAAAATATATATATATTTTTTTTTTATTTATTATCATCGAAATTTCCTATATATATATGTATAAAATATTCCCCCGGGCTAATACAGTTCCTTAGACAATTGGTAATATTACCCAAGGGATTTAAGTGCTCTCCTTTCGCACATATTTGTATTTCCTTGAGCCAAGCTCTCTATCAGCTTGACAACGCATAAATTTTCTCCCAAAAAAAATTGTTTTAGCTTTTCTACCCCACGGGAAAATGTCATCTGCCTTGTTTTTTACGAGTCTTCGCTACCCCGAAACGAAAAAAAGAACGAAAGAAAATATTGTAAAGGAAATGTATTCACCTGATATGTCTGTGTGTGTGTGTATTTTGCATATGTTTCTCTGATTCTGTCTGTGCTTCAGACTCAGATTCAGATTTGGATTCCCTTTGCTATCGCTGTTCCTATAACGATTTCAGGTGCCGAAAGCTGTTTTCCCTTCCATCATTTTTTTTTCGGCACTTTTCCTCTTTTTCTTTCTTTTTTTTTGACTTACGAGGTCGAGGCTTCTGTTTCAAATGAAGTGTTACAAATGGACATTAGGCCGTCGCGTGTGTGTGTGTGTGTGTGGGTGTATTTTTTTTTTTTTTTTTTTGGTATCCCCCAAATGCGATTTTATGCTTGATAAACTACGGCAACAACAAGTTAGTTGGGTTAGGCCTGAAAATTCTAGTGAAAAAAGGTGGCCTTAGATCCCGAGAAGGTCACTCTGTCCACTCCCCCTCTCTCTCTGCCTCCCTGTCCCTTCTCATCTCCCCACTTACCGGCCTGTCTCTCTCTCTCTCCCTCTCTCTTTCTGACTCTTTCGCCCGGTTCAGTGAAGCAGAAATATGGACAAATGTGCAAATATGCCCGATACCCTTTCTCTCCTTATTTTCTGCGCTTTCAACTCTTTTTTTTTTGTTTTTTTTTTTGATGCCCTGCTTTGGCCTAGGTGCGTCGTTTTTTGTTTGTCCACGCCCCCAAAAACACTGAACACCGCCTTTTTTCCACAGCGAAGAAAATATTGAATTAAAATATTTATCGAATTAATCGATATACTAATGTTGTAAGAGCAAATTCGATAGGAAAAAAGGTAAAATAATAAAGATAATAAAGATCTCTATATGGGATTTAAAGAATTTTATAATAAATTGTATTATTTCAATAATAAGAAATTCAATATAAAAGCTGTCTAAAAAATAACGTGTTCCATCTCAAATTAATCGATTGAAAGTTAAATATCGATAGAAAAAAAGGTAAAGTAAAGAAGCTAGCTCTATCAAATTTGAAACTAAATTATATTAAATATAAATGATCAAAAAAAGTAAAAATAAATTATATATATTATTAAAAAAAATAATAATATCTAACACAAATAATTACTTATATATAAATTATTCAATTTCTTTAAGTTTAACATTAATTTTCGAAATACACATCCCAGTGTTTTCAGTTTTTCTCCCTGTGCATTCCTCCAAAAAATAGCTTTCATTCCTGCACGGACTGCCACAAAAGTGGCTTTGGCTTGGACAAAAGCCGGCAAGTGGAAGGCTGCAGGGGAAAATGGGGATCGGGAAAATCCGCAGAGGGGTTACTTTTGAACAAAAAAAAAAACAGGGGGATAAAAAAAAAAGAAAAGGGGACGCCATGTGGGTGCGCAGAGGTCTCCGCTTGGGGGCTTGGTTCGCAGGTTAAACAATGAAATTTCCACTTCATCTGTTTTTATGCTGCTCTGCATAATTTAATTTTGCACTTTCAATCCGACAACGCAGGGGCAAAAGTCCGAGGGGGCGAAAAAGAGACATCGAGTTGGTTTTTTCTATCAAAAAAAAAAAAATGCTCCACCCGAAAAAGTACAAATATTTGTACGTTTTCCAACACAAATTAATACAAGAGAAAGGATGAAAATATTGTACATTTTCCAACACAAATTAATACAAGAGAAAGGATGCAAAGATTATTCTTGAGTCTGGCAAAATATTGTAGATTATTATTATATTTCTTTATATCTTGTATATTTCTTATATCTTATATAAGATATAATATTATATATCTTTCATGATTTATCAGTCTTTTAGGTATATGTTTATGTTAGTAATATATTTAAGCAGTTGCCAATTAAATATCTCAATGAAAATAAATAAAACTGTTTGAATTATTTACTTTATTGCCAGAGTATATAATTCTCGACTTGATTTCTTTATAAATTTTTGTTTAGCTCATCCCCTTGATTTGCATAACTTTTGCTGGCATTTTTTTTTTGCCCCAATTTGTTGGATCGCGATGGAGATGGAGACGGATGGCTTTGGCTACTTTAACTTTCTTCCTTCGTTTTTCCCATGGCCTTGCCCCGCCCCCCTTTCCCGCTGATATGGTTAATGCGATTTTATTGCATACTTTGGTGAGCGCAAAAAAAAAACTACAAAAACACGAGAGAGCAGCCTGAAACAAATTGCAGCCAGCGAAAGTTGAAGCCGCAAAACATCTTGAATAACTTTGGAGGGGAGGGTTAATGGGGCTGGCTCTATGCCCCATGCCCCATGCCCCCATTTGATAGGAGCTTCTGCCACTGATGATGATGATGATGATGCGGAATAAGGGGTAAATACAATTGGAAATCCAGTTGAATCTCCATCTGATGTGGGGCGGAAATGATTCGAGTGTTGGTATTGTTTGTGCAATTGTTTTTGCAGAAAAGTTTGCCATCCATCTTTGGAAAATAAATTTCCATCATTAGATGGATCGATAGAGGGAGATTCAGATATAAAAAGCATGCCGAATGCCTTGAATATCCCGAATAAAACCGATTTAGTTTTATAAATAAATAGCTACGGCTTAATTTAATATACTATTTATATTTATACTATTTTATTTATATTATATATATATTAACTTACCCAAAAAGGTGGAACAGATGTATTCGGAAATTTGATTTCCCGATCTGCTGGATTCGCTAAAGTGTGACAGCTCTTTGTTGAGCATACGTTTGAACTGTAAACGAAAAGATTTCATAATTATCATCGGTGTTTTAATTTGTAATAAATAAAATAAAAAACAGCCTACTTTCCAAACTCAAACTTTAGTAAAAAAAAAACTCACATAATTTAAATTATTATTTACTTAAACAAATGTTATTAGTTAAATATACAAATAAATTTCATCGCTTGTATTTTGAAATACTTTTTTGGATATTTTATTTGAAATTTCACATCGCCAAGTACTTTTCACTGAAGCTTAAACATTTAAACAAACAGGTGTCTTCGAGATCTCTAGAGATTAAAACGTCAGTCGAACATGAACATTTCAATGGCTACGTTCAGCTGTTTTATTTATTAATAATGATATGTTGGAGTACTTGTATATCAATGAACAGTTAACCATATTTTGAAAGCTATGTTAATCTGATACATTTATAAAATGGCAAATTCGACATTTCGATAAATATCGCAGTATATTTCAATTTAAATCGATACAATTGCATTGCTGTCGATATTATATGGAGAACATTTTCTAAATGTGATTTAAAATGCATTTTATGGATTATGCAAAGGATGCCCAGAAACAAATAATTAGAAATACGTATTACTTAAAAGATATATCGATCATGTATCGATATAAAAGATATATCGATCATGTATCGATATAAAAGATATATCGATCATGTATCGATATGGCAATCATCAAGCCATATATTTTTCAATAGAAATTGTATTAATATTAAATCGACTTTTAAATTATCCTTTGACTTGGCAATTATATCGAAAGTGTGTTTGAAACTGCAACCAACATATCGATAAATTAAATTTAATATGTACCGACTTATCAGAAAAATATTTTTAAACTTTCAATACCCAACTGATATGACTCTTTGTTAACAAATTATTTAATTCAGGTAATTAATGATTTATCAAAGTAAATACATTTTATTCTCGATATATCAAAGCTAAAAACGATATTAATCGAAATTGTTTAATATTGTTATATATCGATTTATGATTTCCTTTAGAGATTACAGCTTTGTTTGAGTTTGGAAAGAGTTGATAATGTGTGGAAAACACTGATGCCCCACAGATAGAATAGCGAGTCTGCAAGTTAAGCTGCCCGAACTCTGCTCACACAATGTAAGCGTTCGTAGACAAAGGCAGCATCGTATTACTCACACAAATGCTAGTCTAACGCGGAATGTATGCGTGTGGGCACCACTGCTTTAAGGCGATCACTACTCACCTTAAGCGAGGCCATATCGGAGACACTGCGATGGGTCTGGATAGTCTCCAGCTGGTCGAGGCACCAGTCCAGCTCCTCGATGGTGTCGGTAGCCAGGCGGGTGTAGGACTCCTCGCCCTGTGACAGGGGAACGCCCGCCGGATTGGTGGAGCGGGCAGCCGACGAGGATTGCGTGGGTCGCCTGGATCTTGGTTGATTAATACACGATTTTCCACACAACACACACACACACACACACACGCACACACAGAGGAAGTAGATAGGGGTTGGGGAATGGGGACGGAGGTCAAAGGAGGTTAGGGGGTTTTTTGTTTTGGAGGATTACAAACAAACAAACGAAATAATCGAACAATCGAACGAAACGAACCATCAAACAATCGAACAAACATTTAAGGGAGAGCGATGGAAAAGCAATAATGATCGCGTGATAATTAACACAAATAATATATATATATATATATATATGGGCGGGAGGCGGGGCAGCGTGGGGAATATGGTGTGGTGTGTTTTTTATTTGATTTTTTTTTTTTTGGTGACGTAGCATGATGTGGTGAGAAGAACACAACATTTAGATTTTTTGGTGATATTGCAAAAGTTTGCACACACATTTAAACATATATGCAAAAATTGGTTAAATGAGAGAGAGAGAGAGATAAGAGAGAGAGACAGAGAGTTAGTTAGAAAGAGAGAGAGAGAGAGAGAGGGTGAGAGCAAGAGAGAGCGGAAGAGAGAGAGAGAGAAAAATATTTATATTTGTGAACAAAATTGCTTTTTTGTCTTTTGTAATTTAAATTTGAGCTTTTTTTCAAGGGGCTTTTCTTCTATTTACAGCAATCTCCTTGCCAGAGTCAGGAGGGGTGGGGGTTGGGCGGGGGGGGGGGTCGATTTTCTGGGTGGGCCTGCAGGGGTGTTAAGGTTATTAGGTGTTAAGGGGGTACATTCAAAACATTAACCCATTCCCCCAAAATGGTTAATTTATAAACATTTAGCATGCAGTCTCTTTGGTTTTTATTTGTTTTATTTTTTTAATATTTAAATTAAAAAAAGATTCCTCTATCTTTGTAATTATTTTGTTATATTGATTATTAATTATTTCACAAGTAGTCTGATTTTTATTAAACACTTGTAACATTTTGTTTGTGGAAAATTAGAAACTCCCAAGTTTGTTTGTACAAAATTCCAAAAGAAAAGTATTTTCTCTTAAGTAAAGAAAAGTCTAGTAAGTTGCCAGCTTTAAATTAATGTCACAAAATATAATTTATTATTTTATTATTTATTTTATCCACTTTTAGTGTAACATATTCCCCTTTTAAACCGGGAAATGTGTTAAAAACTTGGAGAATTGTTGGCTAGTCACATATCAAACAACCAACCGGCGAACAATAAACAATGGAAATGCAAATCAAACAATTCAAACAACAACAATAACCCAAAACCCATGTATTTCCCGGTTGAACAACCCACAGGAGAGGCGAAAAAAAAAGGCAAAAGAAATTGTTGCTTTCTTTTTTTTTTTTTTTGGAAAATTGACACAGCCAAAACATTGTTTCGTGCTGGCTTCCCTCTAATTTTAAATTCTGTGCCATATCTATACAAGTGTATATAGAATTTATATTCGTTTTTTTTTGCTTTTTTTTTGTTACGGAAAAATCGTAGAGTTCTTTTTTTGGCCTAGTCGCTTTTTCTATATATTTTTGGCACGTTTCGCGTCATTTTCTTTGGAGCGGCTTTGGGCACCTTCAACCTTTTGTAAGGGTTATTTTTGCTGTATTTTTTTTTTTTTGTATACGAATATATACATACATATCTCTTTATTTAACCATCTATTTTCTATTTTCCATTTTCCATTTTCTATTTTTGGTTATTGTGCTGTTGTTATAGGTGTCTCTCGGACCGTGTGTCATTGTGTTCGTTTGTTGTTCGCTGGTTTTGATTAATTAAAGTGTGAGACAACAAAAAACACACACCAAAGAGCACGACAGAGCCACTCGGTTTTAGGCAGAGAAATACAGAGAGAGCGAGCGAGAGAGACACACAGAGATAAGAGAGACAGAGAGAGAGAGAGGGAGGGAGTGAGTGGGTTAAAGCGAGCAAAGAGCAGGCAGCACACATATGGGGTTAAAAGGGGGGTTAAAAAACAGAGTGAGATTTCAGTACTTTTATTTGTATTTTCTTGCTTTTTTTGTTTTGGGGTCAAGTACATCTCATAGTACACAAACAAATTGACAGTCTCCGGGTTAAGAGGGGGCAAGGGGCAGGGGTCGGGACAAGGGGCGGGGGGGCGGGGACAAGGGGCTGGGTCGGGGGCTGGGTTCAATGGGCCAGGTTTACACTTACTTGTTTGATGCTGGAACATTTGTCAGACTTAATAAATTGTTGCGCACTGAACGTAAACTGGCTAAAATTTGGGCGAAAGGCGTCACAATGAGATCCTCGCCATGGCTGTAAAAAAATACAAAAAAAAACAAAGAAAAGAAAAACAAATGTAAAAAAAATAATTAAAACATTTCATTATTATTAGTAACAATACTCTCATATTCTCGCTTATAAAATATGCATATTCTTACGAGTAGGCAAAATGGAAACAGGAGAAGATGTTGTGTAAAAACATGCAAAGGCCATAAAATAATATTCAGCTGAATTTCCGCAAGCTATTTATATATAATTTGCATTTAAAAATATATATATATACGCTTAAAGCCATTACAAATTAATTGCAGTGCAGGAAGACATCGTACAGATTGAAGAAATCATATAGAAACTAAGGGAACCCCCAAAGAAAATGCTACTTTTAAAAAACAAAGTTCTAAAAATAACTTAGAAGTCCTTAACTTCGGTTCGCAGCTCGACTAAACATCGGAGGTGCGAGCGAGATGCTGCAAGTAGGTCGCTGCTTAATTATCTAATACTTAACATATTTTATTCTGAACTAAATACTTTCCAGTAAAATTTATATAATTAAAACAGTTTTTTGTTTCCAAAAGGTTCTTAAAATAACGTCGAATAAAATAAAGGTTGCATTGTCCCAATTCTGAACCTCGGTTCGCACCTCGACTAAACATCGGAAGTGCAGCAGGTGCGAGCGAGATGGTGCTAAAAGGAATTACTAGAATCATCTAATAAGTAACTGGTTTAAAACTAAACTAAATACTTTCGAACAAAATGTCTATAATATAAACCGTTTTTATTCCCGAAAAGTCTCTAAAAGTTATTAAAACAACGTAGAAGAAAAGGTTGCAATGCCCCAGTTTTTAACCTCGGTTTGCACCTCGACTAAATATCTGAGGGGCAAGCGAGATAATGCTACAAGGTTCCAACTTAATTATCTAAATCTTAAATGGTTTAATTCAGAACTAAACACTTTCGAGTAAAATTTGTATAATTTATACAGTTTTGAACTTGATGAAAAAAAAAAAAAAATATATATATATACTATATAACAATATAAAAAATCCATCTAGTAAGTGTGCCCTGATCCTTCCTTCAATACTATTTTGAAATAGCACCAAATATATTCCATAATAAAAATACATAAATGAATAACAGTTTTTGAGGTATTTACGATTTTGGGGTAATTGGAAAGTGTGTGTTTTTTGGATATTTATAAAATGCAATCTACTAAATCCGCTTACATTGGGCGAATAGAAGTTTCGGAAGCTCTTTGATGCATTGCCAAAAACAGCGAAAAACAAGACCATAAATAACAGCGAAGAATTTTAAATGAATTTTTCCTAATTTATTTATTTAAATTTTTGTCTGTTTTACTTTCGAAACTATTTAATTTGGTCTGTGCGTTGTGCGTGTGTTTGGCATTTATTTTGACTAGAATTTAAATGCTAAAATGTTGTGGAGAATCGGAAAGAAATCAAGAAAAAGAAAGGAAAAAAAAAACGGAAAAAGGTCAGTAAATGTCCTTAACGCACACACACATACATATATATATAATATATATGTAAAAGGACGCCATGGCGACGGCCAAGTTTCTGTTTCTATCCTCTTCCATTTTTATTTTGGCAATTGAAAATTCCACAGAAATTGTGGAAAACACACACATATAGGAGAAATCGGGGCTGGTAGGATATCGGGACGAATTAAATTTTTTTTTGAAGGGGGCGGTGGTGGGCTTTGTGGGCGGGGCCGGCGAATGCCTTCTCGGAATTTTTCGCTGTGTGCCAAAAATAAAACAAAAGGAACTCGAAAAATTAACGAACAAAATAAGCGAAAATCGAAATAGGCGAAAGCGACGCGAACTGAAAGAAATGGAAAAAAAGTTGACAAACAAAAAATGGCATAAATTAATAATAATAAAAAAATAAAATGCTTAATGCATATAGACGGCTATATCGTCCACACAATAACACACACACACACACACGACACTCGCCAGTGACGTCACAAATTAAGCAGGGCGCCAAAAATTGAAATTAATTGGAGAAAAAGAAAAGAAATTCAGTAAAGAGGCAAAAGGTGCTTGGGGATATTCAAATAATAGTTTCAGGGAACAGATAACAATTTAATTATTTGGTTTTAAATCTCATTTATGTATTTTTAAAATGATTACTTTTATTATTTTAAATGTAACAACAAAAAAAAATCAACCTATAGATAGATTTATCTGCAAGTAAAATCTAAAAAAAAACCTCGAATTTGTATTCAATGAATGTGGAAAGTTCTTGCAAATTTGTTTGTTCCTTTTACATAAATTATTATAATATATAATAATAAATTAAAAATTATTTAAAAAAATATATATATTTACAAGAATTCCAGGAAATACCAATTTAATAAAAAGGTTTTCAATCTCATTTTTGTATTTTTAACAAGCTAATTTCTATGATCTTTAACGAAACAATAAAAAGCAACTATATCAGGTTTATAGATAGATTTATTTGCAAGTAAACTCTAACAAAAAAAACACTGAATTTGTATTTAATTTATTTGTTCCTTTTACAAGCTTATAAATCATTTAAAAAAAATATATTTCCACAAGAATTTTAGGGCGACTTTAACGTAAATAAACAAACACGTTCAATGGTGTGCTGTTAACCCGTGATTAATGTCCGCATTTGAGGCTATTAACCCTTTTTTGTTTTTTTTTTTTTGTATATTAATTATTTGGCGCTTCCTTTGCCGCTAATTTTGTCACTCATTTTCCACTCAGCCAAATTGCCAGACAATGAAAATCAGTCAAAGTAAATAAATAAAAGGCGGCGGGGCGATTGGCAATAAATATGAGAGGCGAGCATGAAAAAAATGCTGAATGCTGCCATTGAAGCGGCTTTTTGGCGCATGTAAAATTGACCTCCTTTGCGGCCATAACCACCACAAAAACAACAAAATAAAAAATAAAATAAAGTAAAATTAAGAACAAAAAATTGAAACAACATTTCCAGGCTCCGTGCTCGGTTTTTTTTTTTTGTGGTTTGTTTTCATTTATTTTCCCAGCTTTCCTGCACTTCTTTCAACGCTTATTTGCTCAACACATTTTCGCAATTTTGTTCGTTTTATTTTCATGATTTTTTTTTTTGGCACGTCGCATATATTATAGCCTGAAAATCGGCCAGTTGTGACAGACATTATCCATCGATGACCGCGAATGCAATATAATTGCAAGAACTTGGTCCAGAAAACCGCAAAAACTTCGGGGAAACCTGGTTCCCTCACAGATTTTCCCAGGAAAATAAATGGTTTTTTATTTATATTTTTTTTTCTGTTGTGGTTGCCACTTATTTGTCGTTCTGTTTAAAAGACATATGCGAGCATTTATTATTATTTGCCATCCATTTCAATTTATTAATATTGCGACGCATTTTCATTCCCGAAATACCGCTTTTAGTTGAGAAAACACAATGACTCATTTGCAATAAAAGGAATCGCAGGAGGTTAGACACAAAAACTAAGAACTGAAAATGATTTTCAAAATTAAATGAGGAATTTCGGTTGCAAAACGCTCTTAAAAGATGTCACATTCGTTAGCAGAACGAAAGAAAACCTATTTTCTGTGACTATTCAATTTGCAAGTAATTTGTGGTTTCAATTACCTTTCATTTCCATTTATTTATTGTGGCAACATTTTATGAATTTCCCACACGGCACAGGCGAAAATTCGCAATAAAAATATTGGCAAAAACCACACGGCTTTTATTTATGAAAAGCCTAAAAATAATGACAAGAGTCACGCAAACACATTTCGAAACTTTGGAAACACCTCAAGTTCTTGTTAATTGATACAAATGGCTTTACGTATAAACAATTAGTCCTAAAAAAACTTGTGAAACATCAAGCCAAAATAATAATAAATAAATTCCCAGAATTTTGTGTCACCACAAAATGATTTGCGTTGAAAGCGCACTCTTGGTTTCTGGCATTTCTTCTTAAATAGTTTTTTGTGATATTTTTTAAACTAACAAAAAAAAAGTGCTAGTTGTTTTATTACTCTATTTCGATTCGGTATCCGTTGAGTACATTTCATAGTTGATTTTTTGGCAAAGGAATTCCGAAATTTGGTGCCAATTAAAATGTTAAATAAATAAGGCAGCGCGTTGAGTCCGGCCCCAGGCCAATATATATTGACATGAAAATATTGGGAACCGCCATAGATCATAATTAATGAAAGCATATAGAAGACATATAGAAAACATGAAGCATAAGAGGCAGTCAGCTTGTTTGGTGTCATTAAATTGGAATATAAATACACGCTCATATACATATCTCTCGATCGCTGAGAACGTATAGAACTATTTCGAGAGCTGGCCCGGCCATAAAAGGCCCTGCCAGATCGGTCATATATGCCACTATATATCCATGAATCCTTGGGGCTCTTTCTTTACCTGCGATGCGACTTGATCGAGAACATATTGTCCCGATCGGCGAGTATCGTCACAGCCAGATCGTCCTGCATTATCGAGGGTATCATGTTGAAGAAGCTGTGGACTCGCGGCAGTGACTGCGACGAGGCCGAGTTTTTGTTCAGCATTTTGTCGTGACTTTTCTCCACAAAAAAAAAACACGCAAAAAACAATAAATAAATCAAAATTAAGCAAGTGGAAACGAAAACAAAAAACAAAGATCACACTGTTGGCCCACTTGGGCCCACTGCGAGAAATATCTTTTTTTTTTAACTTTTCGGTTAGCTTGGAGGTCACACTCGCACACACACACACGCACAACTCCCTTGATATTTGATTTATATTTCAGTTTGGGTATTTTTTTTTTTAATGATATTTTCCTTTTATTGTTAATTTAAATTTGATTTTTCCACGAGCGCACGTTGAGCGTGAATGAAGCGCGTCCCGCGAAAATACAGAAAATACAGAACCAAACACACAAATCCACAAAAGTGAAAAAGAAAAATTATAGTAGATGAATCCAGAGAGAAAATGAGAAAGAGCGAAGAGCGGAGAGCAGACAGAGAGAGAGGGAGAGTCGAGCAGCTGAGAAACAAATTATATTCAACTTAAAAAAATATTTCTGCTCGCTTTCTGTCTGTGTGTGTGTGTTTATGTCATTTTCATCGACTGTGCGTGTGTGTGTGTGTTTTCTTATTTTTATTTCAATTTTTTGTTGTTTTTTTAATATATATTTTTTTTTTGCTTGGCTTTCGTCTTCATCAGGCAACAACAAACACATTTGCTCAATTATTGAAAATACAGGGTGAATTTGTTTAAAGTAAAAAAAAAACTATAAAATCACACAAAGGTTAGTTAGTTGAAATATATAATAAAATATATATAATATATGGTATAATATATAGTT
>JAEIIG010008669.1:0-49349 GCA_018904695.1 Drosophila parvula | reverse complement strand
CCAACTAAGTTAGTCTAGTTTTGTAAACTTCTCTATCTTTAATAATAAATAAATAAATATATTGAGAAAGTGTTTCTTATGCCTTAAGCTGTTTAAAAAAAAAGGGATTTTGATGGGTTTTTGGTTGTTGTGCGAAATTAACTATGGGATATGGTTGAATTTTTCACACAAACATGAAAACTAAAGTGAGTTTTAAGCAAAAGCTAAAATTAATAGTAGTTTTTTTAGAAAAACCATAAAAAAGCTTCGAAATTGAGTGTGGTTATATCATCCTTCTATGTCACTTTAGTATAAAATAATATTTATTGCAAAAATAGACTATAGACTTTAATTTATTGTATTAAGAAATCAAATAAATAAGAACCTCTCATAACTTTTTCTCGCACTTTTAATATTTTTATTGAAAAGCATCATTGATAAATTTCTGCCAGTGCACAAGGAAAGTTCCTAAGCAGAAGCCGTGGCCGCAGTTAGCAGCGGCAACAACAACAAACAACAGAGAGCGAGTTTTAATTCCAATTTGAAATGTTGCAGAACGTCAAAAGATTGCCGCAACCCCTCTCCCCCCCCGTTCCACTCGCCCCCTAAAAAAAAGAGAACCCTTCACCGATCACTTGAGCTGCTAATTGTCGGCATCGAACAGCACTCACTCGCACACTTACACACTCGCACAATAGCACACTTGCTGCTCCAGAGACAATAACGGCATTTCCATATATAGAAAGGCAGGGAGCAAGTGCATGGCGGGGAACGCAGGGGTAGTATATGGGGTGAGGGCGAACACAGCCGCTGCTGATAAAGACCATTTATCAAAATTCATTCATAGAATGGACCAGAGACCCTTGACTCAGCTGCAGTTCTTCCATAGTGAGAGAAATGAATCTCGCACACTCTCTGATTTCTTACACCACTACACTTGCACTTGACTCTCTTCCATTGAAGCTGCTCTTAAATGGCTGGTTCTGCTCTCTCGCTCTCTCTCTCTTACTTGGAACGGAAAAGGAAATCATTAGGCTGATCGATCGATGACTGCTTGCAAAACGCATTGCGAGAGGGGTTTGACAAGCACTGATTGAAATCAGTTAACTGCTTGGTAACTGCCAAAGTCAAAATACTCTATAAATATTATTCTATTTTGACTTATATAATAATATATGGTTATATTTAAGTTGAATCAAGTATTCCATAATTTTATTGAATTTATAAACTATGGGAATAAAGAAATAGGAAATAATGAAACGTAATTACATAGTAATTACTAATCTTTACTTTATAATAGATGCACTTTTATTATGATTTCATGTCAGTATGTCACCAAAGGAAATACTGTTGATATGGGTATCAATTTACTTCCTATTATTAATAAGCTCTACATACAGTATAATATAATATATAGCTTGACTTGCAATTTGACTCATTTTCTTATCTCAAATAATTGCATTTGGAAAATGTAAATCCCCTTTTACCTCTGAATATGAATATATGAAGCACTCAATTAAATATATAATATATTATTACAATTTTATACCACGTTACAGGCATCAAAATCAAATCATAAATTATTATTTAATTAATGAATATTACTTCAAGTCTGTAATTTGAAATATTCTAAGGTAATCTTATTGAATTGTATTCTAAAAATATTACTGGAGTATTATTTTCATTTTAATGTCTTTGACTTTTGCATAAGATTTCTTTTTAAGAACTCATATATTACTCAAATATCATTTTTTAAAAAGTATTTGCATGATTTTATTATAAATATTATAAAAACTAAGGATTGATTATATTTCTAATTATTAACATAAATATATACCGTAAATATATATTTTAGCCTTATTACTGCTGTAATAAACCTTCCTAGCCTACACTTAAGCCCCCATTTTTTGGTTAGGGTAACTCGAACAACAGTAGCAAATGGCATACAGTTTTTAGAGCTTTTTGCGGTTTCTGTAGATCTTCCGGCAACCAGCTACCATCTCCCATCTGCCAGCTTAACCCACAAAACCCCACCAGAAGTGGGGAGCTCTCACTCGGCCTGGAGTTGGAGCTGGGGGGACCACACCCCTGGCATTGACCACGTAACCGAGTGCGAAAAGACTGAGTGGGTCGAATTACTGAAGTTGTCAAACGAGCTTGGGCGTTTTATGATGCCAAACACGTGAGTACCGGCAAAGACCGAAGATCGCAGCGAAAATGCGACACAGAAATTGTGGAAATGGAAATCACTACCACCATTCCGTATAAACCGATCCGTAAGTAAAGGCAAAAGTCAGGCCATGCCGATAGCCCCTGGCGACACTTGCGCGGTTCGGTTCTATTTTCTGAATTCGAATTGAAATCTAGTTGAATTCATGTCGCAATCAGCGGAACATGCTATCAATATGGCGTCAATGCCGCCAACATAGCAATAGCAATAGGCAAATGGGTCTAATTAAATGTGTGGAGGATCAGCAGCGGGACAGCGGTGGCAGTAGGAGTAGCAGTAGCAGCTCGGACCCTGATAAGCGCCTCGGCGAATGCCATCAGAAAGTAGGCGCCGCCGACGACGCCGCCGTCTCTGCTGGCATGTGCTCCATTTTCCATCCTCCTCCTAACTTACGAAATCGAAGTAGAAAAAAAACTAAACTAAATTTATGTATTTAGTATTTAGTTTAGTTTTCGACTTGAAATTGGTCTAAATTTTGTGTGCCCCAAAAACTGTTGCATAGTTTTTAGGGTTCGCTCAAATGCAAAGGTTTTTCTAATAAATAAATTGTTTAAATTTATTAAAAATAATTGAAGCAAATTAAAAATAACTATTTTAATTCTGAAAAATAACTATTTTAATTCTGAAAAGTATGTTTTACTCAATGACATTTGATTTCTAGCAAGTTGTCTGAATGTTTCTTGGTTTAGACTGCATTATTTTAAGAGAAAGTCTCTTTCTATTATTTTAAATTAAAATATGTTTGGAACTTTAACTTCAAAGTTTTAAATTTAAGCTGTAAAATTACCAAAGTAATTTGGTTTATTGCGTTTTTAATTCACACTAAAGAAAAGCCTTACAATTTTTTGAATATACTTGAAAACTTGCTTAAAATCACAATTTCTCCTAGTTTTTCAGCCTCAAAAATCACCTTTAAACCATGATGTGCATTAAATGTTAATCTAATAATTAACGAGTGAAAAGAGTAATTGCCAACCGAAATAATTAAATGTTAATCAAATTATTAACAAATATAAATTTTAATTGCCAACCGGAAACGTTCAATGGCAAATCTTTCGAAAACCTAAACCAAGTCCCCGTTGATTACGGGGGTTATCACGATTTTGGTTATCGCGAAAGGCTAACACCTTTCACCTACTAGAAAAGCATAAGTTGCCAAAATAAATTCAATGACATAATCCGTCCCCGAAATGTTGGTGGACTCGATTGAACTCGCGCCAGTCCCGGAACGGAATAAAGAACTCAGGGACGGGAACTGTAGGGGTCTCGAGACCCCATCGATTATCTCTCGGAAAGGCAAAAGAGTTGCAACTATGCCGGAAGCTGCTGATGCTGTTGCTTTGAATGAAAAGAGTGCAATATTATTCAAGAATAACAATAACACTTGCTGACGATGATGATTAAGAGCCGAGCTTGGCTGCTGACCTATTTATGGTTGTTTATATTTGATAAAATCGAGGGAAGATGGTTTTGGAAGCATTGGACATGCAGTTTATTTTTATAAGAATTTTGTTTAATTATTTTTGTATTCAAGAAATGTAAATAAGATTGAGAAAATCCCGTTTAAACTAAGATTTGCAGGCATTTTTCATATTTACAGTTTGAGCAGCACTAGGAATATTTTTCTAAGCTTACAGTTTTAAAGCCACTATGAAAATCACAAATTAGAAATATGTTTCTTATAGAAATAAATGCATAAGAAAATCTCGAAATAAATATGTAAATTGAATGGGTTATAACCCTTCCCTGGGCACTTACCTTTACACCATCGGCAAAGGACACAAAACCGGCCAGCAGATATACGGCGCCCAGCAGACCCGAGAGATGCCGTAGATCTCTGGGTAACATCGTTCGTTCGGGTCCTTTAGTCCTGCGCAGGAACTATTTATGTCTCACTATGGCGTTCGTCTCTCGCTTTCTCTCTCTCTCTCTCTCTGTCAACACACACACGAAACTGCGAACGAAATAAGCATAAAGTTAAGATTTTGTATATATTTTCTTTTAATACTTTAGAAACCGTTATTAAACGCTGGAAAGAAACTAACAGAAACTAACAGAAAACGCTGATTTGCTGCTGCTGCGATCGTCGGGCACAGCACTCTCCCCACATGTGGAGATCGTCAAGCGTTCGAAATGTTACTAAACACGAGCCCCACAAGAAATTCCAATTCGTGGCCCCATCGCTCGGCAAGCGCTCGGCTAGCCGATCGCCGTTCGGCTCACTAATATTACTGAACGATGGAGCTGTCATAGTGTGAGTGGCTGGGGAGTAGTGGTGTGCTGGGCCCCAGGCCAGGGACAGGCCCGGATGGATTGTGGCTAGTGGGATGTGAGAATTGGCTGTGTGGCTGTGAATTTAGCACTTTGCCGCCTTGAAACGAGGAAATGAGCTAACCGAATCACAAATGCTGACCCAATAGTCCAGCTATGGTACTTGTTCTTCCAAGATTCCTATATTTCCCATTTGGGTTCCGTTTTGTTACCATTTTTAGATGGGGTATATTGTGTATTGGAAGAGGTATGAGTTGAAATGGAATTTATGCTAGTTAGACTTTGAAACTATTCAGACTTTGAAAATTCTACTTTAAATATATCCATAAAATCGAATAACAGTAAATACCATAGATATACAACATTTATAATGATATATTCCACTTCCACAGTCCGGAATATATAACAAAAGAAGAACCATTCTTTTTCAAATATAATAATGTTGAAACCGATTTTGAAAATTATTTAAATTATATTGATTGAATTGAATTAGCACTAATTGAAATTAGCACTCTAAATTCTGGAAAGTCTCTGCAGATATCGAAACATTTAATGTTCTTTATTTATTATTTCTCTTACTTTTAGAGCAACTGTTTTTTGGTTTAATTTATTAGGTATTTATTTTTGAATGACTCCAAATTGACACTATTTAAAAAATATATTACTTATTCTAATAGTTATTGTTGTATTCTATAATTTATTATTACCACAAACCCCTAAAAATAATATTTCGTTGTCGAAAAAATACAAAATCAAGGTATATTCTAGTCGTAATTACCTCCTTGTAAGCTATAGCTTTAGACTTCAATACAATTAGATGCTCGGTTGTTTGTCGCGACAACTCTCGTGATTAGGTTAAGGCTTTTTCATTTAGTATAAGGCATATGTATGTGCCGCTGATAAGACGGATATGGCTGCGTATTTCCTGTTAGAAAAATCTCAGCATGAATCCAAGCTCCCTCCAAACGGCTTCGAGTTTCCAATTAATTTCTACGCAGAATTACAAAAATAGAACCTTTCGAAATTCCGAGCTTTGTGTTTTAGGTTTTGAGGTCAGGCATCGTTTTGAAATTCCCAGTTGATACTAAGTTCCATAATCAAGGCCTTTATTTTATGGGTGCTTGTCCTACTTGGGCAAGCGTTCTTTAGTTTTTGAGGGTGTTTGGGGAAGTCGGATATGGCCCAATGCCCCTAATTGATCAACACAGTGTGCCTAGGAAGCTGCAGAGATAAGGAAATGGAAAATGGTTCAGCCTTGGTAAGACTGTGAGCAATCATAGGAAGTATGTAATTTCCCGACATTCCTTTTAGTCTGAGATATTATATTTCTCAAGAAGAAACAAGGGGACTTCTTAAATTAGTTCTTATAAGTTTATACGATTAATTTTCAACAAACTATTTGTTAATTAAGTATTTTCCCCACAAAATATAGAGATATTTTAAAATATGTTCACTTGTTTATATTGAAAATCTTCTGCAAACTGTTTTCTGTTATGTATTGACTTTAGTTTAGTTTTTGATTTCTATACAATGGTAAGAAATTCAGCAGCGTATTCCATTTTTATTTAATAGTTTAATTTAAAAAATGTGTCCCAACAATAAAAATACTTAAATGTCAGCTTGGAAAAAGTACTGCCTATTTTTTAAGGCGGATAATATTAGTATCTTAACATATTTTTTATTTCTTATGTTTATTTGAAAAATCAATCAAATTTTTTAATATGCAAATACAGATTTAAATTAAAAATCTTGAATTGTGCGTCTAAAGTTACTATTGTATGTATGTTCTTTAAGCATATAATCCGATTACAAGTTAAAATGTCTGAAAAGTAACTAAAAAACGAGCTACTAATCTCGAATCTTTGAATTTTAAAGGCCGCGATTAAAATAATTGTTGGTCAAATAACACAAACTTTGATGTGCTTATAATTAGAACAAGCCCCATTCAAAAACGGAGCCTGATAACGGAAGCCTTGGAATTTCCCAGACTGAGAGCCCCGAATAAAATGTAGAAAAAAGTCTCGTTGTCCGAGGAGGAACCTCAGTGCGGCGGGCGGTCGAATAACGGAAGCCATGTGCCCGATCTCGGGGCGGGGGCTATCAGCTAATGGAGCTGGTAGCTGGAACTTAGTTGGAAGCTGGAAGGTGCTCCTAGGGAGAGGGGGAGGAGGAGTAAGGGATGTTTGAATGTTTGTGTGTGTGTGTGTGTGGCATATCAAGTGGTGGGCAGTGACTTACTTAGTGCCAGACTTATCGCCAAGCTTCATTCATTCCGCACCAGCGACTATGTTAGCTGCTTGGATTAATGTTGTTGCTACACACTCGCTCCATCTCAATCTCCATCCGTTCCACATGCTTCATACATGTGTATGGGGTACCTCCCCAAGCAGACACACATATGTATCACACACAGTCGACACGGACAGCGTACATGAGCCGAAGAGCCGTAGATCGTTCGGTTGGACTCGGCGACGTTCGGCCGGCACGACGACGGCAATTCGGGCCTCGGCATTTGGCTTTTGAATCGCTTAAACTTATACTATAATTAGTCGTGTTCCGTCTCCCCGAGTAAGTAGTAGACTGGGCCTGGAGATCGCTTCTGATCTGGTCTTCTTAGTGTTGTGTGTTGTGCTGTTCGGAGTGCTCGGATCGGCGCTCGCTCGCGGTTGTGTGTTCAGTACGCTCCCGTCGATCCGCCCAGTTAGATCGGTTTCCTGTAAGGAATCTATCTCACTAAAAACTATAAGAACAAAAATTAAGAAAATAAAAAAAAAAATGCCTCAGGAAAACGCCTTAATGGCAACGGAAAGCAAAAATATATAGATATAAAAAGGATAGAGACAGGTTTTCTGCTGCCTGCAATCGCGGTGTGAGCTTCGTGTCCGTGTCCAGTGACTCTCAAACTGTAACGTGTGAAAATAAGAAACAAGTTTAAATCGGACAACTGAAGACAAGAAAAAAAAATAAATTTAAATCAAATAAATAAATAAATTATAAACCGTTTTTAAAATTCAGAAACTCATTTAAAATTTTCGCAATTTTTATGGTTTTTCCCACCATTTGAAATTTCATAAAGGAACACGGATAATATATAATATATCGAACGAACACTTCTGTAACTTTGTCATTATTTTTCTGCAACTGCAGCGAAATTAAAGTTCCAAAATTTTCTGGCTCATCTTTCCAGGCCCAACGACGGCAACATATAAAACATATAGAATTCGACGACGACAGAGCTAATAATTGTGCAGGCTTAAGTGTATCAGGGGCATCATGTTGCCCTTCTGGAAGCGGTAAATATTTGTACTTTTCCTTAGTTAAGTTAAATGTATAAAATGTGCAAGGATATAACATTAATTTAATAGAATATTAGATCAAGTATATTTTATAATTTTCGAGAATATCAAGCCGAGTAGTACACAAAGAATGTGTTACGTTTTATAAAAGAATATGAAGTCTGCTAGAAAACTTATAGTTAAGCTTTATTTTCTATCTATTATTTAATTAGGTCAAACTAAAGCTCAAAAAATATATTTTAACTTTCAGTTATTTCTTTTTATTTATCATAAATATTTTTCCCCAACATTTCATTGTATTTTAAAAATGTTTTACTTGATAAAACAAAAAGAAAAAACATAGCTAAATGTGACTTTTTAGAATTTATGCATATTTGTAAATAAATTAAATATACGAAAATAAATAAATACCACAATTTAAGATATATTTATATTTGATTTATATATATTTATTTTTGAGCAAAATTTTATGCAACACAACAAATAAAATAATAATTTTTTTCAATATAAAAACAAATATTTGCAAATCGATTTCTAGTTTTTATTTTGTTATAAATGGTTTTTAATAGCGTAGGTAGAAGTTTTTTTTTACATTTATTTTAGATTATCTTTAGTTAACTTATAGAATTTAAATTGAATTTATATTTTAAAATTTAATTTATATAACATAAAATTGTATTTAATGTATGCATTAAATGTAATATTCTTAATTTCTTTAGTTTTCTTAATATAAATCCAATTTGCAACGATCACATTGCCTCTCGCTCACTCTCTTCAACAATTTGGCTCTCTTAGTCGGCGACTTGTCTTGCCCACATACATACACACACTGCTTGCCTAAGAGAGCAAACTGTAAGAGAACGGTGATGTGAACCCAAGAAGAACATGTCACTGATAAGACGCTCGCTCAATTTATGTATATACATATGTACATATATAAACCACATATAGCTTGTAGCTTTCATGATACCCTGATCAATTGACGAACTCCGGTGTTTTAATTTATTTTCAGGCTGCTGTACGCCGCTGTCATAGCTGGAGCGTTAGTTGGTGCCGACGCTGTAAGAGATTCAAAATCGTAGAAATTCTCAATTCCGGTGCTAATCCTCCTCCCTTCCATTCACAGCAATTCTGGAAGACTTCTGGCACGGCCGGATCGATTCAGGACTCAGTCAGGCACCACAATCGCAACGATCCCCAAATCCCCATTGACGACAGCTATGACGTTTTCGATCCGGTCAACGTACCGAACGATGTAAAGAGAAACTGCTCGACCGGAGATGCGGGCTGTCCCAGGTGCATTGCTGAGAAGGGCATGCGTGGTCTGCCGGGTCCGCTTGGACCCACCGGACCCAAGGGCGTTACCGGATATGCTGGACTTGACGGACCCCCCGGCGACAAGGGCCAGAAGGGTGATCCCGGCCCATACGGACTCCGTGGCGACAAGGGTGAGCGCGGATCACGTGGTATTCCCGGCCAGCACGGCGTGGCCGGTGTTCAGGGTTTTGCTGGCAATCCTGGCACGCCCGGTACTCCCGGCAAGGATGGCTGCAACGGCGAGGACGGTCTGCCCGGTCTGATGGGTCTCTCTGGAATGGCGGGACCGCGCGGTTATGTCGGCGCCGGTGGATCTAAGGGTGAAAAGGGTGAGCCGGCCAAGGAGAACGGCGATTATGCCAAGGGCGAGAAGGGTGAGCCCGGTTTTACGGGTCAATCAGGCTTCCCAGGACCACAGGGCGGTCCTGGTGACAAGGGAGAGCGCGGCGACACCGGACCATATGGAGCGAAGGGACCCCGAGGTGACCATGGACCCAAGGGTGAGAAGGGATCCTCCTGCGTTGGCACCATGATGCCCGGCGCCAAGGGCGACAAGGGCGAGAAGGGTGACCCGGCGGTGGGCAAGCACGTTAACGGACGCGAAAGCATCATTGGACCCAAGGGCGATCAAGGACAGAAGGGTGATGTCGGTTTTGCTGGACGCAAGGGTGAGCCCGGACCAGCTGGCGATATGGGACTCGATGGACAGAAGGGCGAGAAGGGTCTGCCCGGCGGCCCTGGCGATCGTGTAAGTTAAAGGTCTTGGAATCCATACATGAATCCCATATCAGACATGTTTTCCTTTTATTTTTAGGGTCGCCAAGGTAACTTTGGACCCCCTGGACCCTCCGGCCAAAAGGGTGATCGCGGTGAGACGGGTCTGAACGGTCTGCACGGTAATCCCGGCCAGAAGGGAGAGGCTGGACGTCCTGGTGCTAAGGGTCAGCCCGGTCTGACTGGTACCCAAGGACCCCCCGGCGGCGGTAGTGGAATTCCCGGCTCCCCTGGACTTACTGGACCTCGTGGCTACGCCGGACCCCCCGGACCACAGGGATTGAGCGGATCTGACGGACAGCCTGGCTTGCAGGGCTACCCTGGACAGAAGGGCGGCACTGGAATGCCCGGTCGTCCTGGAGGAGAGGGACCACCGGGACTAAAGGGCGAGAAGGGTATCGGTGGACGCGATGGCTCGCCGGGCCCAGTTGGACCCATTGGACACCAAGGACCGCCAGGACCCGAGGGACAAAAGGGTGACTCCGGTCTGCCCGGCCGTGGAACTCAGGGTTCGAAGGGAGATGATGGCCTGCCCGGGTAAGTACCAAGTTTTTTCCTGAGAGTGAACACCGCTAAGATACCGCATCTGCTTGTATAATTCCTTAGATATCCTGGACAGAAGGGTAGCAAGGGAGAGCGCGGTTTCAAGGGCAATGCTGGTGTTCCCGGTGACTCCAGACTGGGTCGCCCCGGAACTCCTGGCGTATCTGGAGCTCCTGGACAGAAGGGTGATGCCGGACGTCCCGGCACACCCGGCCAGAAGGGAGACATGGGTCTAAAGGGTGACGTCGGCGGCAAATGCTCCTCCTGCCCGTCTGGTCAGAAGGGCGACAAGGGTACACGCGGTCTGGACGGAATTCCGGGCAACCCCGGTGCTCGCGGTCCGCCCGGTGAGCGCGGCTATCCTGGAGATCGAGGACACGACGGTATCAACGGCAAAACTGGTCTGCCTGGTGAACGGGGCATTGATGGTCTGCCCGGAGCTCCCGGAGCTGATGGTGCCCCCGGTAAAGATGCTATTGCGGATGTGTCATTGGTGGTTCCACTCAAGGGTGACAAGGGTAATGCCGGGCTGCCCGGAGCAGCTGGAGTGCAGGGAGAACGCGGAGCGGACGGTGTGCCCGGCTTCCCGGGCAGCAAGGGAGAGGTCGGTGCCAAGGGCGATAAGGGTCTTGCCGGCTTCCCAGGCGCTGATGGAAACCCTGGAACACCTGGACGTGACGGTTACAATGGAGCACCCGGCCTTACCGTCAAGGGTGAGCCCGGTATTCGAGGGTTGGACGGACTCAAGGGCGACAAGGGTACCGCTGGCTACACAGGAGAGAAGGGAGATGCAGGAACCTGCGAGGTCGGCACTCTGACTGTGCCCGTCAAGGGCAACAAGGGTGATATGGGCGAGACGGGAATGCCAGGACCAACTGGACCACCCGGCGAAAAGGGATCGACTGGATATCGCGGCGAAAAGGGCGCCACTGGTCCTCAGGGTCCTGTGGGTCCCGTTGGACCGCGCGGTCTGACCGGAATTCGCGGCGAGAAAGGCAACCAGGGACCTATCGGCGCTACCGGCAATCCAGGTCGGGATGGCCTTCGCGGTCTTCCCGGACGCAACGGAGATCGCGGTCAGAAGGGAGAGCAGGGCATTTCGGTGGCTGGTCCACCTGGTCCGATTGGTCTCGAGGGTCTTCAGGGCGAGAAAGGCAACCGTGGTCCACCCGGATCCCAGGGTCTGCCTGGTGCTGATGGCAACGTTGGTTATCCCGGAGACAAGGGTGACTCCGGCCTGCCCGGTGTGGCTGGACGTCCCGGTGATGTTGGTGAGAAGGGAGACCTGGGCCCAATTGGACCGCATGGTCCTGCCGGACCGCCTGGTATTCCCGGTATCGATGGAGTGCGTGGACGTGACGGCGCCAAAGGTGAGCCCGGTAATCCCGGCCTGGTCGGTATGCCCGGCAACAAGGGCGACCGTGGCGCTCCCGGTAATGATGGGCCCAAGGGCTTCAACGGCATTGCCGGTGCTCCCGGCAAGCGTGGTGCTGCTGGAATTCCCGGAATCTCTGGTAAGTCTTTCTAGAACCAATCTGATTTCAAATGGATCCCAATAGATCTCCTCCTTTATGATTTTAGGTGGCAAGGGTGATAAGGGAGCTCGTGGCTTGACTGGCAACGATGGACCTGTTGGTGGCCGCGGAGCACCTGGTCCTCCGGGCCTGATGGGCGTGAAGGGAGACCAAGGCTTGATCGGTGCCCCTGGAGAGCGTGGCTTGGACGGTTTGCATGGCGAGAAGGGTAACATGGGTCTGCCCGGTATGGACGGAGCCCCTGGTCTGCCTGGTGATGCCTCTGAAAAGGGACAGAAGGGTGAGCCTGGTATCTCGGGACTTCGCGGAGACCAGGGCCTGACTGGCGAGCCTGGATTCCCTGGCGAGAAGGGTCTGCCCGGTCTGGCCGTCCACGGACGTCCTGGACCGCAGGGCGAGAAGGGCGACACCGGACGCAGTGGCCAGGATGGACGTGATGGACTCAATGGCGAGAAGGGTGACCAAGGTGCCGTTGGCATGTGGGGCAAGCCTGGAGAGAAGGGATCTGTCGGTCCGCCCGGCCTTCCCGGCGCTCCCGGCATCGATGGTCAGCCTGGTTTGCAAGGTGCACCCGGTCCCGTTGGCTATCCCGGTGTGCAAGGACTCAAGGGCAATGCTGGTCTCCCTGGACTGGATGGACTTAAGGGCGAGCTTGGACCTGTTGGACCTCAAGGCTATATCGGCGCTCAGGGCATCAAGGGTGAGCGCGGACCACGTGGTCAGCCTGGTCTGCCTGCTGTCGTCAATATGGAGAAGGGCGAGAAGGGATCCCAGGGAGAGCGTGGCTTCACCGGCCAAAAGGGCGAACAGGGCGAACAAGGCGAACAGGGTCTGCTCGGTTACGTTGGAGCCAAGGGCGATCGGGGTCTTGAGGGACCACGTGGCCTGGACGGCTTGAACGGATCTCCTGGTCAGAAGGGCGACATCGGACTACAGGGCGAGCCCGGCTTCCCGGGACTTACTGTCAAGGGCGAGAAGGGTCTGCCCGGTCGCTATGGCAAGCACGGACGTGAAGGTAGGTTTCCAATTACATTATAACCTTCACAGCCCCTCACTCTCTCTCTCCTTTAACCTTGCGATTCAGGTCTGACCGGACCTCCTGGCATCAAGGGTGACCGCGGTCTGCCCGGCCTGGCCGGAGAGCCTGGTCTGGTGGGTCTGCCTGGAGCAATCGGCCCCGTTGGAGCCAAGGGTGAGCGCGGTCTGAGCGGCAGCCCCGGAGCACAGGGCCAGGATGGATTCCCCGGCGCCATAGGAGAAAAGGGAGACACCGGATACCAGGGCATTAAGGGCGAGCGTGGTTTGCCCGGCATCATTGGAAATAAGGGCGACAAGGGCGACCAGGGACACCAGGGACCACCGGGTCTGGCCGGTTTGCCAGGAGCCAAGGGCGATACTGGCTATCCCGGAATTGACGGAACCGAAGGACCAGCTGGAGCGGTAGGTGAGCGTGGCTTCACCGGACAAAAGGGACGTGACGGACGCGATGGTACCCCTGGTCTGCCAGGACAAAAGGGAGAACCAGGAGTGCGACCACCACCGGGAGCGAAGGGAGAGCCCGGCCAACCTGGACGCAATGGACAGAAGGGCGAAGTGGGACCGCCAGGTGCTCGGGGATTGATCGGCATTCAGGGCGAGCGCGGCGAGAAAGGTGAGCGCGGTCTGATCGGCGAGAGCGGTCTGGTTGGACGTGCCGGACCCAAGGGCGATCGCGGAGAGCAGGGTCTAATTGGTCTCGAGGGTGCCATTGGCGCCATTGGCCTGAAGGGCGAACCTGGAGCACCATGCTCCGCTTCCCTTGACTACCTCACCGGCATCCTGGTGACGCGGCACAGCCAGAACGAGCAGGTGCCAACTTGCTTCGCCGGCCAGACGCAACTGTGGACGGGATACTCGCTGCTGTTTGTGGATGGCAATGACTATGCCCACAGCCAGGATCTGGGCTCCCCCGGCTCCTGTGTGCCTCGCTTCTCCACGATGCCCGTGCTCTCGTGCGGCCAGAACAACATCTGCAATTATGCGTCGCGCAATGACAGGACCTTCTGGCTGTCCACCTCCGCACCGATTCCGATGGAACCCGTGAAGAATTACGAGATCAGCAAGTACATCTCGCGCTGCGTGGTCTGCGAGGCCCCAGCCAATGTGATTGCCATGCACAGCCAGTCGCTGGAAATTCCCAACTGTCCCAACGGCTGGGAGGGTCTCTGGATCGGCTACAGCTTCGTTATGGTGCGTTGACTTTATTCAGCCTTAATTGGAATAATTGTATTAATTTGTTAATTTTGTATTAATTAATAGCACACGTCTGTGGCCAACGGCGGCGGTGGACAGGCGCTGCAATCGCCTGGCTCCTGCCTGGAGGACTTCCGCGCCACACCCTTCATCGAGTGCAATGGCGCCAAGGGTGCGTGCTTCTTCTACGATACAATGACCAGCTTTTGGATGGTCACACTGGAGTCCCACGAACAGTTCGGTATGCCAGATATGCAGACAATCAAGGCCGGCAACCTGCTGTCGCGCGTCTCCAGGTGCCAGGTGTGCATGAAGAACTCATCGTAGGACACCGATAGAGACACCACAGAGACGCACCCAGCATAAGTTTAATATCTAAATGTAAAGCCTTAAATTTACCAACGAACACAAGAACACAACACACAACACGCACACAGACGAACCAACACTGCTACAAATTCCTTAAACTAACCAAAAATAAGTAAAGAAAACACTGGGCGCCAAGGTTAAAGTGCTAAGAAAACGAACCTGGATGCTGCCGCGCCACAATGCCATTTTTGTATCTGCCAATTAATGTTCTAAACAATGTAAACTGCTTCTAAGTTACGTTACGTAAGTTAAGTAAATCAAAACAAGAATAAATAAACTAGCCACGGTCGTATGTCCACAAAATAATACACACACCCCACACACCTCCTCTAGCATGTTCCATTTTCTGATCAGACGATTAAATGCGAATAATGAAATGATAATAATACCGAACACCAAAAAGGATACAGCATCGACATATCGACTCAGTTAGTTCCCTCAACTGCTACTATACAACAACAACTTTGTCGCTTATTTGTTAACGTTTATGAAACAAACAAAAAATGGTAAAATAAAGAAAATTTATAAATACATTGCACTAGTAATGATGATGATATCGGGCAAAGGAAAAAAAAGGTATATTCGATATTCCTCCTTTACTATTTTACTGTAATACCACTAGATTCAATTGAAATATTGTATGAAATAGATTTGATTTTACAAGATTAATATAATCATAAAGTATTTCTGTCATATTTCCCTGAAAAACATTTAGGCATTCGCATTATTGTGGTGAATATATTTAATAGGTAGAGATATTTTTTTCAGACATGTCAATTATACAATGTAACTAATAATAATAATACAATTAAAATTTACAATCTAAGTTTTAAGCGATCGTAAAACCTGATAAGGATATAAATAATTCTCATTTTGAGAATGGTTGAAAGTAGTTTTTTCCATTTTAAGGTAGGTTCTTATCAAACAAAACCAAAATCCATAACAAAAATATCTCTATTTAAAGAAAAACGTCTCCTTTAAAAAAAAAAACAAAGATGAAATTACCTAAAAAAAGAAAACTCTTCTTAATAGGAAATTCGTTATCTTGTTTTTGTTAAGGTTTATGTTCTTGCCTCTTCAATAGTCTAGGAAAGGAAATTTAAGAAAAATCCTTGATGAGCATCTACAGCCGAGTCAATCTAGTCAAGTCAGTAAATCAGTTTCTAAGCCATTTTATAGGATTCGGGATATAACATTTTCAATGCTTTCATTCTTATTGCATATGATACTTATATATAACCAGAATAGGACGATCTGTAACAATCTGTGTAAAAATGATATTAACAAGATAAATTATGTAATTGGAAGTAGATTAGTTTTAAATTAGAAGAGTCTTGATTTTTGTAGATCAAATCAACCCGACCAGAATTTAGAGATAGCTTAAAACGCCATTTTATTCAGAAACTTTATTAGAAGTTAAAAAACAAATTTTGCAAATTGTATTAAGCGAAATTATATCATAAATTAAGTTAAACATATAAAAAGAGTTCTACCAAGAAAGTTAGATTTATAAATTAGAATCAGGAAAATTTATTTTCAAAATATGAGAGAATTTTCCAAAACAGAATATTAGAATTACTACAAGATAGAAAGAAGAAAAGGTACAATAGAAATCCCGAGCACAAAGTGGTTACATCTTCTTCAAACAAAAAACAAGGGTTCAAAAAAAAAGAAAAACAACAATTAAATCCGAGTCTATTGTGGTGGAAATCGTACAGTGGAGAGCCCTTAATGCCAAGCTAGGAAGATGAGAGCCAACTCACCACGACCTGCACTTGTGCGCATGCCTCGCTTCCGCTCCGAAGCCCGAATGGGGTTGGGTTGCGAGGGGGTGGCGCGATAGCGATTGGGGTCGTGGACAGCGAAAGGGGGTTGGCAGGCGGGACGACCATATGATAATGATATGCAGACACACATGCACATATAGTCCAATTGGTGGTTGGAATCAGCTCACAGCTCACAGCTCGCAGCTGAGAAAAGAAAAATAAGGGTAGGCTTTTGTGGCTTCGAATTGAAAGAGTGAGCCGAAGCAGAGCCAGAAGCCAGCGAGCCTTGGACGGAAGCGGAGTCGTCGTGGGAGTCGAAACTTCAGGCAGATAAGCAGCGAGCGGAGCAGCTTTTGGGAGCTCACCAGGAGGTGGAGGAGCTGCACGAAAAAAAAAAGAAGAAAATGTGTGTACCCCAAATATAATGTGAAAATTGTGTGTGTGCTTGCCCAAGAAAACGAAAGAAGTATCGAGAACGAGGAGAAACATAAGGAGTTGCAGAGGTCACACGAAATTCATGAAACTGCTGAATTCTAAAAGAGTTCATCCAAACCGGAAGTAACGATCCCCTTGCAGCAACAGCAGCCAACCCCCAAAACCTACCCGTCCGTCCCCCCCATAACCAAAGACAACCCCTATATATGATTATCGTCCTGCTACTGCTGTTCCAATCGCTGTGCCTCTACTGCCAACGCCTGGTGCTCTACGTCCACGACCGATGCTTCCCCAAGAACGTGCGCCTGCTCCAAGAGGTGGCCGAAACGGTGGGCGATCGTAAGGCCGTCCAGCGCCTGGCCGAGCAGCAGTTGGAGCAACAAAAACGTAGCCAGAAGCGCCGCATCCTCGAGCCGATCCTACCCCTGGTTGGGGGTCTCAATTCGGAGGCCTGTCGCTTCTGCGCCCACAGTCCGCAGGGCTATTGTCGCCATCACTTTCATCTCCAGGAGCTGCAGTTGCACAAGCAGCGATTTTCCTCCTCCCGCGGTGAGCAGGATTTTCGCCAACTGCGGCGGATAAAGCGGGAGCTGAAGAGGAGCATCGGGCAGCAGCAGCAGCAGCCGGTTAGGAGCTATCGCCCATTGAGATTGGATGCCAGCTGGAGCAGCAGTTCCCTGAGCAGTGGCTACGCTTCGCTGAGTAGCTGTGGTACTCAGGAACACGACAAGTCAGCAGAGTATCAGCAGGAGCTGCCTGAGGAAGAGTTGCTGGAGGAGCAGGAGCTGCCTCAGGAAGCACAGCCTGATGATTTGCTTATTCTTAACACTGACATGTAGTCCAGCACAGCAATCACAAAGCAATCCTTACACAGGAAGTAAGTTGTGAAGAAAAATCCAATCAAAATCAAGTTTCAAAAAAAAGAGCGGTCCAAGAAAAGTCTTCAGTGAATGAGCTGTTAAAGGATATCCACATCACTCTCAGCAAGCTATTTCCATAGTTTTCTGTCTGACTTAACCACTGGAGATACCAAAGGAGCAGCTTGTAAAAAACTAACCACAACAAGGCGTTGGAGGACCTTCCCTGTACGCTCTCCAAGCAACTTGAGAGCCCTCCGAGTCGAAGCTTCCTGCAGAGAAGGACAACCACCCCATTTGCTAACCAGCGAGTAGGCCTTTTGTTATCCAGTTTTGAAGGGCTCGCTTTTCATATATCCAAGTTTATTGGATTCGAGTAGTTACAAATTTCATAGTTATTCACACACACATTATGTCAGACGTGGAAGTGGATACACAAAAGCAGCCACAGGTGCAGCAGCAGCAGCATCAGCAAGTGCAGCAGCATCAAGTGCAGCAGCATCAGCAAGTGCACCCACAGATAGTTCAGCAACAGATTGTGCAGCAGCGGCAGCTGCAGCAGCCGCAGGTACAGCAGCCGCCGCAGCATGCACAGGTGGTGGGACCAGTCCATCAACTGGTGACTCTCACCCACAGACGTAGACGCTACACCTTAAGACGAGGAGGAGGAGCCGGTGGCTGTCTGCTCGTACAATCCATGTCGCCAGCAACATCATCATCGTCGTCGGTCCCCACTCCACCGATTCGTTTCTGTCCGCTATCCCAGGGCGTCGAGGACAACTGGACATGGAGCAAGCGGAATCGCTCGAAGGAGGTGGTGCTCAGCGGACCGAATGCCCGTACCGTGCACTTTCATCCCAACTGGAGTAAGGGCACCGCCGGTGTCCAGGGCAAGAGATCGCTGAATAACGGACGCTACTACTGGGAGCTGCACGTGTCGCAGCGCGTCTTTGGCACCTCGATCATGTTCGGGATCGGCACGAAGAACGCCCGCCTCCATGCCAACGCCTTCCGGAATCTGCTGGGTGAGAACGAGCATGGGTGGGGGCTGTCCCACAAGGGCGTACTCTGGCACAAGGGCGTGGCACTGCTGTACACGAAGCGCTTCCGCGAGAATCATCCCACCCAGATCGGCATACTCTTTGACGGGATTGAGGGCACACTGACCTACTACAAGGATGGCAAGTGCCTGGGAGTGGCTTTCAGGGGATTGCATCAGGTGAGTTGGCACGAGAGACATTGCCGCGCTAGATATTGGAATTCATTTAAGCTTGCGATTCCCAAAAACATGGTCAGCACAAGTAAAAGATAAAAGGGTATTACTAAAAAAGAATTTACATGTTTTAATATTTGTACACTTGATGTTCTGCTGCATGTTTCTTATGACACTGATATTACTTAACAAACATTGCTGTTTTTTACAAATACGTTCTGGATGTATCATCAAAATTTGAAAAACAAACATGTCTCTGGTATTTCGTACTTCAAATGATCCATGAGGGAGTTTACTTTTCAATAAATTAGGCAATGTTTTTTCTTTATAAAAAATCAATTTTGAATTGATTACTTGATCTACTTGAGGCTCTAAGTATTAAACCTATCTATAAATAGTTGTATCAGTAAATATTTAAATATTTGATAAAACTGTCATTAGTGACATTTCTTATGACAACAGACCGGAAATACCATTTGAATTGTCATAAGGTGACATCTATTACCACATGACACCGGAAATATTATTCTTATTTTTGCCACTGACATCTTGTAACACCTTAAAGGTTTTAATTTAAGTTATATTAAAAAGAAGGAACAGTCAATGGTAAAGGTAACAAACACTTTCACCACATAATCACTATGTATATAGCTATACAACTGACAAGTGCAGGGCATATTCAGCATTTCCCAAACATTTAAAACTAAACTAACAATTGTTCTTAAGGGATTTGAAGTATGAAACCTAAAGCTCAAATAATTCGGCCAATATAAATATAATCTCTGTAACATATTTCCTTTATTATATATATAACTAACAATCCACCTTATTTTTTCCCCTCTCCAGATTGACGAACCCCTGTACCCAATTGTGTGCTCCACGGCCGCCAAGACAGAGATGACACTGAAGTGTACGATGCGTGAGTTTGTAAACCTCCAGGATCGCTGTCGGGCGGTGATCATGAGGCGAGTGCGCAACGCGGCACAGCTGGAGAAGCTGAAGCTGCCGACGCCCATCAGCGATTATCTCGGCGAGGTGATCGACGAGATGGAGCCGTTGCGCCAGGTAGACAACTACGATATTTTGTGTGATTTGTAAAAGCACGGCGTCGTGGTAGTTAAACCCCTTAGTCTATACGAGTGTGTCCTCCTTCAACAGGTGAATCAACTGGAGATGTGCATACTCAATTATGATTTATAGCCAGCCCGTGAATCTGTTATTGTGCCATCAAACGGAGAGCTGCCATCAGTAAGACGATGATGCAATGCCTCTGGGACGTTTAAATCTTTCGTAGTAGCTCTAAATGTGCTTTGTTAAGAATATGTATGTGTATATTGTAGTATTGTTAAGCCTCTCCGGGGATGAGATGATGATAATCCAAGTTATAGTTTTGTTTCTAGCCCTTTTCTTTTCTGTTTGTTGAAAATTTCTAGCGAAAATGTGGGGAAGAATAGGCCAATTCGGTGCAATATTTGTGATATAAGTGGGATGTGCAGAGTTCGTATTTTAAGGCATATAAAAAAGTATAGCCGGCAAATAAGTCTAGAGCTAAGCAATCTATTTTTTCGATACAGACGAGTGTGAAATCTAGTCAAAAAGGTAACTCGCGCTGCTAAACTAATTTTTGTATAATCCCAGCAGTCGGCCGACTGCTTACCTAAGCTTAAATCTATTTGGGTAAGACACAGCAACGTTTCTAGTCATTAATTGTATAAACTTTCACACTAGTAGCAGGAATGAAAAAGAAACACAATACAACAACATTATTAATATAATTAAACGCAAGAAACACATTAGTAAAAATGATTTATTACATTATTATGGTTTTGTAGATTTTTTGGTGTCTATATATAAATTACTACAAATAATGTAATTGGTATATGACAGGACATGAGGATGAATTCGCGAGGAAACGCTCAAAACAATTTAGCGATATGAATTTGCAAACTTGTCACTTGAAATTATGCATAAATAAAACATAAATTTACTAACTACGTTCGTAAAATATTATAAATGAAATACAATACTAAGCACAGGTTCACTATAGCAGCAGGATGGCGATCTCTCTAGCTGGAGTCTCTACAGCTCATCGGACAAATGGTTAATGTTCTGCAAGTGGTCCCCATAATCGGTGGCCTCGCTGCCCACAAAGGTATCGTAGTTGTTGAGTATCTCCAGGTAGGACAGCCGATCGTCGTGATCCTCGTCGGTGGAGACAAACAGATGATCCACCTCATCAGAGGCAATGGCCGTATTACTGGGCACAATCCAGGATAAGACCTCGTCGCCAGTGAGCACACCATCGCCGTTAGTATCGTGATCCTTGTCGAAACGCTCCTTCTCTGTGATCAGCCACTCCTTGTCGTGCTGCGAAGCTGAATCGCCGGCAAATTCCTGGAAGCTTATCTTGCCGTCGTGATCCAAGTCCTTGTCCTGCATGGTGTGCTCCAGCAGAATGGGCAGCATCACCGGATGCTCCTCGGGATTTTGGAAGAAAGTGTATTCATCGAGCGACAAGCTGCCGTCCTTATTCGCGTCGGCTGCATGGAACATCTCCTTGTCCTGCTGGATCATCTTTTGCTCATCCTCGTAGCTGTCAAAGTCAATGGTCTCCTTCTTAAAGTCCTCATCCTCCATGGCATATGTGTCTTGGAGGTACTCCTTCCACGTAATCTTCTCATCCTGATCCTGATCTATCTCCTCAAACCTATCGGCGGCCTCCTCTTCGGATAGTTTTCTGTAAATGTTTAGGTGAAGTTTAGTAGGTTTTAAAGTGATTTAAGTTTAATCAGTGTAAGTTTTGCCAGCAGAAGCATTAACTATCTTGGGTTAAATAGCTCGGCCAACATCGATATTAATCAACAGACAACACTCACTTAAAAGACCTTAATATCCAGGCTTTCAATTCGTGCCGATCAATAAACTCGTCCTTGTTGAGATCCATCATCTTGACCAATATGAGGAGACGCCTCTTGGATTCCTCGGGCGTTAGCGTGTCGAATTCCTGCGCCTCCTTTGTATTGCCTGGTGGTAATATTTATATGGAATCACTTGAACATAAGCGTGAAGATGGAATGGAACATAAAGCAGAAGCAATGCCACACTGACGTGTTCCATTCAAAATCAGAATTATAATAGATTTTATTGCTAGCACTGAGCGGAAAAATGGTATGGAATGTATAGTGGTGAATAAAATCCGGAAATGATAGAGAATATGTGCGAAAAAGATCTCACTTAGGGTGGTTTCATTATTCATTATTTAATAGAATTAACTTCTGGCGGTTTCCCGAACTATTTTGTATATTTTTGGTAAGAAAAATGAAACCGTGCCTGCATTTTTAAAAAGATATCTAGCGAGAACTATACTATTTAAAATGATAAATATAATACTTAGGTTCTGCTGATTTCCTAGCATACACATTTCTTGGTAGCATATTCTATTGATGTTTTAATGATTTTTCCATGTGCAGACCCACAAAAATAAACCGCAGAAAGGTAAACAAATGGATCGCCTCAGCATACGGGGTCAAAAATGAGTAGACCGATAGAAATAGCATATTATTATATTAAGTTATGTTTTTCCCACCTTATTTTAAGAATGTCAAGTTTTAGAAAAGTTTTTTAACACGGATTTAACCTTCAAAAATTACGAACTTTAGAGATTTTCTAATAGTACAGTTAATTATAATTAAATGATTATTTTATGTATCATTTTTTATCTCGTGGAATTTATCTTTTGTGTTTTTCTGGGCGCTGACTCACCAATAATGGCCTCATGGTCGAACTCCACGTTGTGCTCGCCATCCTCGCCATGATGATGGGCATCCCGGGGCGCATATATGCCATCCTTGACCCGTTCCTTGCTGAGATGCTTCTCGTGCTTATGCGTGGCCACCGCTCCGAAGGCGGGCATGGGTCCCACGGCGGCCAGGAAGGCGATGGCGCACAGCGCCAGCGGTACAAGCGGCATACTTCTAGTCATATTTTTTTTTTTTGTTGTGAATTGATTATGCCGAGCAGTGTGCGTCTGCCTTTACCTCCGGTTTCTTTCTGTTTTGCTTGTTTTTAATTGTTGGCAGCGGCGCAGCTTCTTCTCGAGATCTCACATATGTACACACACACACAAAGCACTCGAGTGGCAGAGGAAACGCTGGCAGAGAACGGGATGCGGGGTGGCACGCGTAATAGCCGAAATACCCAATGAACTCGGTTCACCTTTCGCCAGGCGGCTGAAATATGCAAATGTCATTCGAAAGACTCTTTTTCGAAATTTGAATACTCACCGCAGCAGACTCTCCTCTCCGACAGCTGTTGGCTCTGGCTGAGTGCTCCTGTAAATCTATAAGTCCATCAATAGGTCTAAGTGAGTTTTCTGAAATTAAGAGAGGTTTGTCCTGTGTACTTGATCTAATTCAAAAGGTATGCTAACATTATTTAATTATATACAAATTTATTATTTACGCGTTCCGTCTGACCGCCCGAACAACCCATAAAAAATGTCAGATTCGCCGTTAGAAATATACTAAAAAACACCCCGGAGAATATACCAACACCAGACTTTTGCAACACTAGACAAAAGCAGTGCAATACTTACCAACACAGTCGCGCCTAGCTTGCAAATTTTGTTGGAATTTAACAAAAAGAAAATTAGCAATAAACTAACTACTAGCAGTGCAGTCAGTGCACAAAGTGCAATCGGAAAGGAGAGGAACCATTAAAATCAGCCGTTCAGGTGAGTTATCACAGCCAACCTGGCAGGTGCTCGCTCCGAAAAGTAGTAGGAAAGGAGAACGAAAACATCTAGAAAAAACAGCAAAGAAAAAGATGATTAAATTCAAATGACATCATTTTGCGACAGCTGTTTGGCATAAACCTCGTTTTAGCCCGCGCGTTTATTTATTTAGAAATTTGATCATAATTCAACATTCATTTTGTGTGCCAAACACGCAATGGACCCTTCAAAGGGCTCTGTGTGTATTTTGGGTGTGCGATGTGCGCCAGTGTGTGTCTTTTTCCAGGTTCCCCTGTTTTCGTGCGCGTGTGTGTGAGTGTGTATGAGGAGTTGTTGACCGGCTTGGTTGGGTTTTATTATTATTTCGCTGGGCGCCGAGTCACAAAAATACTTGCTCATTAGTCGACCGACCGACCGGCCAGTAATTATAGCCCCTGACTAGAGCTTGGCATGCAACTGGTCGCGGGGGTTGCGACTAACCGTGAGAGCGAGCGAGAAGGAGCAAATGTAACGGCGTTGGGGCGCTGGGTGTCATCAATGGAAACGCGGAGGAGCTTTGAGGGGTATCAAGCAAAGCAAATTCTTTGTCTTCAATTGTTACCTTTTTCAAATTTTGATTATTTTCTCGAAACATTTTTCGTTTTATTCGATTGATCATTTTTCCAAATTAATTTCCCTAATTTCTGTGGCGCCCCACGAAACATATCGGAAGCGATATTTAAGTTTTGGAATTCCAAATTTAAACTTCAATTGATAGAGATATGCTTATTTAATAAAAAAATTACACCTGATCCTAAATGCGGCATCAAAAATCTCACCCCTTTCTACGGTTTGCCCTGTTCACGTCGCATTGATGATTATCCCGGCTGAATGCGTCACTTTTGTCATTTGGGTATCTGCCACCTTATACTGTAGTAGGCTAATCCAATAAAAAGCTGCTAACCATTTCAGAGAGCTAACTACGCTGCGCGACGCCTATAAATAATAAGCACAACAGCAAAAGCAACAGCAAGAGTCGCAGCCAAAGCCAAAGCCAAAAGCCATCGCGCGCCAGCTGGAAAAACCTCGAAACCAAATTCGGTTTCGGTTTCGGTTTCAGTCGTGAGCCAACCTTCAGCTGATACGTTAGCTTGCGAGCGGGCTTTTTCAGTTTCGTTTAGCGCGTATATATCTTTTTGTTTTCCCTTACTTATCTTACTTACCGTTTTCCGTTGGCACGCCCGCGCTAATTAATCGTCAGATCAGCAGCAGAAATCAGGCCAAATGCCGTACATTATCATACGGGGGAACTTAGCCTCCTACAGCCACAAGTATCCATGGCGAGTGCTTGTCTCGGGATTGAAAGGTAAATGCCAACCACATCCATTCATCTGTACCTGGCTTATCTGGCCCTCGTAGATTTGCCGTTTTCTTTTTCGTTCCGCCTTTTATTTTTTCTGTCGTATCTCTACTATTGCGACACAATTAATTTCGAGAGCGCGCAGATACAAAGCACACACAGATACAGATATATTGTACATATATATCCATAGCACGCTAGCTTTTTTTAAGCGTTAGTTTTCGGTCGTTTCCACTTTGCACTTACAACAACAACGACAAAAAAAAAACACTTGCTGAATGGTTGGACAGTGGCGGCGAGGAAAACACTCGCTAGGAGACCTTACTCTTTAGATACTGTTTAGTTTTCTTACACTTTTCTTTGATTATTAGGTGTGGGAGAGGCCTGTTTATTTTTGTTTATATTTTGCATGATCTAAGCTTTCTTCCATGTTTTGTTTAACTGAAGCTTGGAAACACTCTTACTTGTTATGGCCTCCACTGTACGATGCTTGTGTACGAAGCTTCTCATCAATTTAACACCGTTAAACATTTTTTAAATGACAAGACAGTAGGGTTCGAGCACAGTGAGCATGCATACTTTGCATGTTTTTAACTTTATTTTTACCTGTTTATCAAATTTATCCTTATTTGCCTAAATATCTAAATAAATAAAGGCCTTAAAAACATTTAAAAAAACACGATTATATAAAATTTACAAATAACTAATAGTGTGAATTTTATTTTGTAAACTACTCTTTATTTCTTTAAAATTTCATAGATCTCAAACCTAAGTTACATCAAATTAAATATATTATTTAAAAAACACTTGAAAACTTCAAGAAATGTAATCATAAGCAGGATTAAAAGATACCTAAATCATTATACTTCTTACCGAATTATGCAAAATCAATACTAAATCCAAAATAGAAAAAAAAAATACAATTTATGTTTTAAAAACCCTTGAAAACCCCAAGAAATTGACTGATAAACAAGCCTTAACCTTATCTTCGAGAAATACTTCCCTAAATCAATATACTTCTTACCCAATTACTCAAGAGCAGTGTCTTAATTTCACATTCATGCTATATTTTTAGCACTTTACCTGAGTTTATTTTCACCATTAAGTCAACAGCTGCTCTTTAATTGCATGCCATTTGCTCCACACCCACACCCGCATCCGCCTGCCTCCTTTTTCCGTCCGCCACTGTGTCGAAGCTCTGCTCCCACAGACGAGGTCGCAGTCGTCAGTTTCGTTTTGTTTTTCGCTGCGTGCAGTCACAGACCGGGTCTGAAGTTGTACGTACACCGCACATACTTTTACTGCACTATATACATATCTTTTCTCGATTCGGCTGCATCTACTTTGTATTTATGGTACTTTTTTTTTATCTGTTCTGGGCACAGCGAAGTCAATGCACTTTGCCCAATTTTTGTTTGGTTTTTATTATGAAACACAGCAAGCAGTCAATATATTTTTTGGCTTTTTGCTTAATTAGCACACAAGACAATGGCAATGACTGCACTGACGTCATCGTCAGCGGCGCCGCCATCCAAGCCATGTTATCTTTTGTTTGCGCTCAGTTTAAACACCATAAACGAAAAGGAAAGCCATTTCACAGAAAATAAAGTTATACACACCGTTGTGATAACCATTGCCTCTATCCATACCGTAAATGTACTTTCAGCTGACGACATCGAGCAGTTGAACAAGTTCTCTTGCGGCGGCTACAGTGAAGAGTCCACCATCGTCTACCTAGTGCATCCCTGTCGCATTCTGTCGGCGCTAGAAGTGAGTAACTTTAATATTATTGGAAATAATAGTATGTAATCTTATCTACACATTCCTGTCAGCTTATTTTCGGTAGCTCTTACGTGGTCTTATCTTTTACGGATATAAAATTGTTTACTTATGATCGATTGCGTATTTGTTTGCGTTTTTTATTTCATATTACATTCTTCAAATACTCAGGAATTGATTCTTTGTAGATGAGTAAGCTTTTTATACCCTTGCTGGATATTATAATTAAAATCGGAAGTTTGCCCAACAGTAAAGGAAGCATCTCCGACCCCATAGTATATAAATTCTTGAACAGACGAATCGATCTAGCCATGCCCGTCTGTCAGTTTCTACGCGAACTAGTCACACAGTTTTAGAGCTATCTTAATAATCTTTGCAGTCTCATTTGCAAGGGTATATAAACTTCGGCTTTATCTTTAAAATTATAACCTGTGGACTTCTAGCTAAAATGCAGATTAAAACCTATACAACCTGGACAAACTATTCATTGAATAATGTCCTTAAAAGAGCGGAACACACTACTCTTAACTGAGATAAGTCATCCTTAACCAAAAACCAAGATTAAGACTTATTGGCGAGCTCTGATATAAAGTAAATTAAATAAAAAAAACTCATCTATTACGATAACTTATAAGTTTTGGCAACAAATGTCTTTATAAATATCCTATTAAAGATCCTTGTTGTCGTAAACAATAAATCCCACCTGGACAATCAACTAATAGCACAGCTCTACCATCAATTGCTGACATTTACCCCCGAAAATGACTTATGAACTTTTCCATTCTCTTTCGCTTTGCAGATTTTGGGCTTTCGCGTGGTGGCCAGCTCATCGACGGCAGTAAAGCAGGACTACAACGAGTATATGTGGACGATGCGCAAGGAGTTCGATGAGCCAGAACCCTTGGAAACCGAGTCCGTGGTACGTGAGAATCTGTCCAATATTGGCCGCGAGGCAGCCAGCCTAGGCAACTATCACAAGGTGGATTTGCCGGAATAAGAGCCAACGCCAAAAGCCAGAATAACAAGCAAACAACCAACGAACTCTACTCTAATTGTATAATTTAGTGTGTGTGTGTGTGTGTTATTGATTTGTGTGAGGTGTCTGTGTCTGTGTCTGTGTGTGTGTGTAAGAGAGAAGTGTGTGCGTGCCTATTGAGGAGAAAAACTATAGCAACCTAGGGAATACTGTTCCAAAACATACACTCTGAGCGAAGGAGGCGACCAAGCGAGTCCCCCAGCAGACAAACGAACTATGAGTGAGGGCGTGACCGGTCTGAAGGAGTCTCTGAATCTCAACAGCGATCTACCGCCAGTCGTGTCCGCGTCATCGACGAATTCCTTGAACGCTGTCACCGCTGCTGCTGCCTCTGCCGCTGCTGCTGCCGCCGCTGCCACCTGCCAGGCGAATGTGGTGACCATTCCCGTGCCCATACTACAGTCGGAGGGTAACTTCGCCTACATCACCGTCAAGGGATCCCTGCACGACTACACCTGCACCGTTTTTGGACTGAATCAGGCTGAAGTTCAGGCTCTGTCCAAGCGCTTCGAGAGTGGCGTCAAGGCGTGCGTTAATGGTATTATGGTGGCAGTGTCGCCGATGGTTATGCTAAACACTTTGGCCCAGTTGAGCTATAAGGTTGTCTGCAGTTGTGGCGAGGCCGAAATCTGTTGGACCATGCAGCGTGAGGTGTAAGTCGTGTTGGCCGCGATCGCACTGTCAATTGAAATCTGGAAACGAACGGACAAGACAAGGGAAGGAATTCGGCAAAACGCAACGAAAACTCGAAATTATCAACAAAAATGGATCAGCACAGTGCGGATAACTGCAAGTGCCACAAGCAGACGCAGCCGACACAGCAGACGCTCACCGAAATGGACTTTGATCGCGGCATTTGGAACGCAGGTGAGTTAATGCAGGGCCTAACTACTTTTCAGGCATTATAATTGAGCATTAGCACCACCAAGCCCCTTCGCGATCTGTTAATTGCCAAGAGAGAACTGTAGTTAATATACAAATAATACCCTTGCAGCCATCTATAACGAAGTGGACCGTGTGAGGGAGTTCATCAAGAAGGGCCAGTCCATGGCAAGAGATGATTGCGACTATACGGCCTTGCATTATGCCTCCCGCAATGGCAATGAGCAAATCTGCAAGGTTTTGCTCGACGAGGGCAAGGTGGATGTGAATGCAGTGACCAAGGCAGGAGCCACATCTCTGCATAGAGCAGCCATGATGGGTAGGTTAACTAGAAATTATGTATTAAATAGTAAAATATTGGGATAGGGATAGGGATAGCAAGATGCGATATTTGTCGCTATTTACAATATACATTTCTTATTAAAAAACCCCACCTCCCTACCCTTTTGCAGGTCACTTGGAGATTGTCAAGCTGCTGGCGGAACACAAGGCAAATCTTCTGCTCCAGGATGAGTGCGGTCAGACGGCGCTGCATCGGGCTGCGTCGCGTGGCCAGCTGGAGGTGTGCCGCTACCTACTGCAAAAGGAGCCGTCCCTGAAGCTGGTCAAGGATAAAAAGGATAAAATTGCATTTGAATACATCATGGAGAATGCCAATGATGACTTCAAGCTGCTGCTTAAGTCCTAGATGGCTGGCATATATGTATTTTCTGTAGTTTAAGCACTAAAAGTTACATATTCTTTTAAAATCTTCTATATATATATTGTTTATTTCCCTTCTTTTTTTATAAAATTGCACTCGATATATCGTTGTAAAATTGTAGTTTACAAATTGCATACTTTCCCTGAGGATCAGTTAGCATTGTGTGTGTGAGAGAGATCGATTGTATATGGAAAGTAGTAATCTTAATATTGGCATAGTCAAAACTAACCTAGTGCATAATACAACATATGATTATAACCTATATAGACTATATATACACATACATGCCTAATAAACATGAAACATGTGCAAGTAATTTGGTCTAAAAAGAAAAGAAAAGGATAAAAAGACGCTTTCGAAGTAAAATCCCTGTCCTTAAGGTCATAATACACTTTGAAATAAGTTAAATATCACATGAGAGAGTCGTGTACAAGGGTGTTAATCGAAATTGTTGCAAAATTAATGAAATTAATATTTAGCACAACACCCAGCCCCCTTCCCTACACACTCATCGCCAAGATACAAAACTATATGCTACATATACATACATACATAAAACTTATATAATCTGAATAAATTCCTAAAAATGCATTTAATCCCACGATTCGGCGCATCTGATACCGGGTATGCGCATCGGTTCCATGCGCCTCACCATTGCCAACTCGGCAAAGTCGCTGAGGTAGAGCTTCAATGTGGCGGGTATGGCGAACTCATCTACGATCCTGCCCAGCGAGGAACGCTCCTGGGTGGCCAGATATTTCTGTTGCACGTCCAGCCGTGTTCGGAGGGATTTCAGGAGACACTGACGTATCACCAAGCGACTGAGGGATTGCAAAGAGCGCGGCTGGGTGCCAAACAAGGACATCTCACGCTCGAACTCTAGACGAGCCGGTGGCCAGTCCTCGGGCAGAGCTCGCTGCTTGTGCGGAAACTGGAAGCCAGCGTTGCCTGTGAATAAATTATTAATAATGACGTCAGCGGAAGATCTACAATTCCTTACAAAGTAATCGCGCAAACGCCAAACTCTTGGCACAGCAGTTCGATCGCAGCTCGTTGACCACATGCTCCCGGCATATCTGCGCCAGATTGCAGCCCTCATGGATGAGCAACTCGGCCAGATCCAGACGATGCAAGTTAATGGCCCGCGACAAAGGAGTTTGGCAGTAGATCAGCCCACAAACGATTGTGGGAGCACAGGTGCCATATAAATCCTTACGAGCACGTGTTAGCTTCGCCAGCAGGACTCGCAGAACGCTCTGGAACTGCTCGATACCAACTATTTGCTGCACAGCGAACAGGACCAGTCCCTCGTCCTGGGCATCTGTGTAGAGTCCCAAACGTCGATGTTCCTCCGCTACCGTTAGCAGGTACTCCAACATTTTGGGACGCTGGAGGTGGATCGCCACCATGATGGGAGTGTGGTTGTCCTCGTTCCTCACCGACAAACTCTCTCCATATTGCAGGAGAAGCTCCACTAGCATCTCATCGTTGTACTCGACCGCAAGGTGCAGGAGATGCTGAGAGGCCAGTCGGCGGGCTCCATGCTCCAACAGCAGCTTGGCCAACTGGCCATGGCGACCCCTGACCGCATACAGCAAAGCCGTATTATTCTGTCTATCCTGGAGGTTGATGCGGGCTCCCTTGGCTACCAATTCCTCAGCCAGATCCACCAGACTGCAGGCAATGGCCGTCATCAGGGGGGTCTCGCCCTCGTCATCCGTGTCATTGATATTGATATTCGTCTGGAGGAGCAGCCGGGCGGATTCCCTAGACTTGCTCTCGATGGCCACATGGAGAGCCGTTTTGCCATCACTCAATGTCTTGGCATTCACCAGAGCTCCGTGCTGGATCAGCAGTTTTGTTACTCCGGCAAAGCCGGCTCCAGCATGAAGCGGGGCATAGCCCTCGCTATTGACCACATTGATGGGGGCATTGTGTTCCAGGAGGATGCGTACACACTCCTCATGGCCCCAGAAGGCGGCATGGTGTAGGGGCGTAACCATGTCGGCATCATAGAGATGCGGGTCCTGTTTTTGGCAGGACAAGCAGCACTGATATAGAAACTCTCCGGTGTTCTCAAAAGTCTTAGCATAATACTGATATAGCTGACTAGCCTCTGATCCTCCGCTACCGCCACCGCCTCCTCCGTTCTCCGAGCTGTTCTCGAACTCATCCACCCATTCTAGTTTCTCCATACCTTCGGGTGTTCGTTCGATCTCCAGATCCGTGTGAGCTAAAAAAAATCAAAAGATTTTAGAGAATTTAATGCCTGTTTTAATTTGTCAAACTTTTTGGTCGAGAGAAATATTTGAATTTGAGTACTTTTACAAAAATCTCCAAAATATCATAGGTTCCGCATTCTTCCCACAGCCTAACACTACCCGATCAGCGTACTGATGTTGCTCTGGGCCTCCGACCCAAGCTCTCACCCATGTTATCAGTGGCCAACCAACACCAGATAACCGGTTTCCAGGTCTCGGTCACTCACTGCTCTCTCTCTCTGCTGTGGTTGCATTTCGTTGAGAAACCGAAAATTCATGGGTGTGTTCGGGTTCGGGTTTGGATGTGGGCCAATGGCTACACACGGAGAAAATATGATTTAGAGTGTCTAAGATAAACAATATTGGGAATTAAATAATAGGATTTTTAAAGTTTTAGATAGTTATTATTCATTTAGAATATTTTAAAAGATAATTAATAACACTTGGGAAAATACAATTGGAATAAGCAAAGAGCTCAAGAAATAAGATAGAAATTAGCTTAAATTTATTCAAAAATAATCTCTTGTCAATGCTGGTGAATCAGTTTTCTTTGTCATAAAATAGATTTTCATTCTACTCTGATAGATTTTTCATTTAAGATTTCCCTAAAACTTATTTACAAAGAAGATTGTTATACTTTTTTTTAGAAAGCAGTTTCCACTCAAAAAATATATCTTCGCTCTTTAGATATAATAAAATAAATCTGTAATCTTAATATTTAGCTTTATTAAGTTTCTCTCAAATGAAGTTAATGTTGTAGTGATCTTCTTAGATTAAAAATAGCTCTTCGCTCTTCAGAGGCAAGGGGATTTATAGAACTCTATAAATAATTATCCAGCACCCAGTTGGTAAACTAAACTATCCACGTATGTATACATCTTCAAAATTGTTTTTTATAGAGAACTCTTTGAATACCTTAGTAGTTCTCAAGACTATACAGTTTAATACTCTTATTTTAAAGTTCAACACTGTTTTTTATAAAGAACTCTATGAATATTTTAGGCCTTTTTTATTTGTGTAATTTTGACAATTGTTTACCTAGTATCAAATAATCTTCACTCTCCTCACTGCATTAAATTTTCTCTATTAATTCCACCGGAAATACATAGCTAAATGAACTTAATTTATTTCACTTCAAGTACACAGCCATGCTTATATATGAATGAAATGATGTTAAATTTTCTAACTGGCAGTCGGAAAACTCACACTGATGGAACACATCCAGTTCGGGCTCCTCGCACGACTGAACCAGAAGCTCCAACAACTCCGCATCCCCCAGAATGGCGGCGGTGCCCACAGCTGTCCGCCCGCAGCTGGGCGATACATATGAGGCCTGGGCACCTTGCATGATGCAGCCGAGGGCCTGCTCAAAGTCGCCACCTTGCACAGCAGTCAGCAGACGTTCGTTGAGGTCGTAGGATAGCATTTTGCCATTGGAGGTGGTAGTACTTTGTTTATAAACTAATTCAAAGCAGCTGGGCTTTGAGCAAAAAACGCGAAGCGAAAAATAACAAACCAAAGAATATAAACTGCTGCCTGCCGTGTGTGAAAAATGCGGTGATGATGCCGTCAGCAGCGGGCTTGCAACAAGACTCACCCGGAGAGCACGAAAAACTGAATCCAAACATTAGGTCTGCGCACGAGCAAGGCCGGTGCTTCGGTTTTAAGGTCGGAAAAACCACCCCCATTACCAGAGGCGAGGGCAAGAATAGTATTTTTAGGGGGAGGAGGTTTTAGCTCATTTTCAAAAGGTATTATCATCCCTTTTAGCCAGTTTCAGAAATCGAACTCTGATCTTTAAAAGGTGGTCAATGTGAAATTTTCAAAGTGAAACTCGGAGACTGATGTCAGATTATCGAAGAAACGTATTTATACAATTTAAAGCCACTACATTACTCTAGGTTTCTACCTCCTTTTATTCAATAAAAGGTGTATGATTCCTTTTAGCCATTTTTGAAATCGGGTTCTGATCTTTAAAATGTGTTATATGTTTTATTTTCGAAGAACTACATTAACGACAAAGAATTGCCTTGTTTAGAGCTGGGTTGGGCACCGAATGTCAAGCTCGGAACCTTTCAGAATATGGGAGCAAAGAAAATCTAAACTCGACCGCCAATTTTACTTCTTAGGTTTTGCTTTTGTAATCTTTGGCGCCCTGTGTTTGTTTCCGGCGATGTAAAGGTTTTGTCATAATAGATAGAGGGTAACCAGGCTTCTTTCCTCCCAAGGCACTGGGAGCTATAATACGCTTACTTACTCATTCATGGCTTAAAGTTTCGAAGAAGGGAATGAATACTAAGCATGTGAACCAGTATATTGTGTAACCTGGTGATCCTTCAGCCTAGAATACATAACATCTTCCGATTACCCCGATGACCACTGACAAAAATTAGCAATGATATGGTAGTTCGCTGCCGGGCACACCCAATGTAGTGTAGATTTATTTTCGTCATCAGTGTGCGGATTTCTCGCCGTATTGTTGTTTTTTTTTTTCTCAATTACGGATGTTGCCTCAGTTTAAAAAAACGTATAACATAAGCTACTCTACTTGATTTCCTTGGCTTCCTTGGCGTTTTGCAGGGATTCAGTGATAAAGAGTTTGGCCAGCGACTGAGAGCAGAACTGGGCAATGTGCTGAGCGTGGGTGTTGATCTGGCCAGAGGTAATAGCGGCCGCCAGCCGGATGGGCACTGGCATAGGGCGGAACTGCTTAATGACCTCCTCCTCGGCCACCGTTGGCTCGCCCTTCGATGTGCGCACGGCATTCTCGGCGGCCAGCTTAGCCAGGGCACGGTGTTTTTCCTGGAAAATCAAACGAAAACAATTAAGGAAACATGTAATAAAATGAAAGAAAACCATTTTCTTACCGTGTCCTGCTTAAAGACCACCTGCTGGTACTTGTTGTAACGCACCGCCTCCTGGTACAGCTCGTCGACGCGCTCGATCAGGCTGCGCATCTGGTTCTCCAGGACTGAGGCCGTTCCCAGATCCAGGAAGTTGTGGCCCTTATCCTCGGGCAGTAGCTCGTTCAGCTCGCTCATCATGATGTTGGTCAGCGGCGAGTTCTTGATCACGATGGGAATCTCGGCGAACAGGCTCTCGTAGCCCACCTTCAGGGTGCGGAATGCCTCGGGCGAGAAGTCACCGTCCTTGTACATCTGGATGGCCTGAGGCGTTAGGCGATAGGCCTTCAGACAGAGGAAGCCGCGCGACGACTTCTGCGTGTCGTAGACCACCACGACGGACTCCTCAATGCTGGTCTGATAGTGGTATTGCGACTCCAAGAGGGCAAGGGACAGGCTGTTGCCCACATCGGAGCTCTGGTACCATCCCACATGCAGATGATCCACGTTGACGCGACGGAGGCGACGCATCACCGTCAGCTGGTACATTTCCTCGTCCATGCTCTCGTCGCCGGTCTTGGGGAACGGGAAGCAGTTGGTGATTTCCAGGCACTTATCCACCACCAGTCCGAGCAGGGCGCCCTGGGCGAGGTCCATGTTGTTCGACTCCTCATGGCAGTGCTTCACCATTTTCATCACGGCCTGCGGGAGGGAGTTTTAATATTATTTGCATTTATAATTTCGTCCCGAATGAGCGTAGGCAATGTCATTTCGCCGGGGTTTTGACTTTTAGTTCCTTCCAGCTACACCCCTGCCCCACACACACACACACACACACTGGCATGAAACAAGCAAATTTTGAGACAGCGCGTGGCACCAAATTGCGACCCTTTACACCGGCTTTTCTTGCCCTTCCCGGTCAGATCTCTGGTAGGCCCCCAGTTCTACTCACCAGGCCATCGCATTGGACGTAATTTATGGTGTTGTCTGAATCCTCAGTGCGAGCATGACGGCCTCCGCGGTTTGCCATTTTTACGATTTTATGTTTCCTGTTGGCTATGATTCGTCAGAAAAGGGTGGATTTTCTGCCCCGAGGTAACCGGTCATACACCGAAATTAGTCAGAAAAGTCAATTTTTTCCTTCTGGGCAGCTGGTCACACTAAAATAATGAGACGTAATCGAACTACGTAAATCAACTAATGTTAATTTTTATTGACACAGTGAAAAAAACAAAACGTAATACATACATCTGTGTATGAAAACAAAGAATAGATTCTACAACAATGCAAATGTTCAAATTAGCATTTGCGTGTGTAAATCGAAAAGAGCTAGATCTAGCTAAATGGGCAACACTCACGTTCCGATCAGCTGTCGCCGAAGCGATAAAAAAAAGCCAAAATATATTGTTTATCAGACTTTTAAAAAAACGGAATTCATTTCCTAGACAACGAAAAGTAGCCCGCTTGTCACGAAACGGCGCGTACAAGCGGAACTGATAGCGCGCTCAGTTGCCAGAGTGAAGTGGAGCCGAGGGAAGAGCGCCGCTTGGGACCCTTCAGTTTTGGATATTTCCTCATTAGCGACGCAACGCTGGCACTTGCTAGGCGAGCCCCAAGATGTCGACTAATTGGCGTGAACTATTCCCCACCAAGCTCACCTTTGTGATCTTCCTTCTGTACATGTCCCTTTTCATCGGCCAAGGTATTGCATCTCTTCTTTTATCGAGCTTTGGACCAACGCCCTAATTACCATTCTCCGCCTTCCAGGAATCTTTGTCACAGCATCCCAGGAATCGAATAATTCCTATGGCTATAATACCGTCACGGTAGTTCTGCTCACCGAAGTCTTCAAGCTGATTGTTTCCACCTGCCTCTATTGCAGAGAGTAAGTGGAACATATGACTATGAACTATGACTCTGCGTTGACAACTAACCCACTTTCTACATATTCCCTCTGCAGCAACAATCTACGCTCCCTGGTGCGGGATGTGCACAAGGATAGGAACGTGTTGGCTTTGTATATGGTGCCGGCGTTTCTGTACTGCCTCTACAACAACCTGGCCTTCGTCAATCTGGCCACGTTCGACCCAACCACCTACTATCTGCTCCTCCAGCTCCGCGTCGTTGTCACTGGCATTCTTTTCCAAATTATCTTCAAGAAGTACCTGTCGCAGCGACAATGGATCTCCCTCATTCTACTCACGCTCGGCTGCATGATAAAGCAAGTCAATTTTGGGAGCTTCTACAGCGACGCAAACGACGACAGCGAGTCTGCGGCCATCCAGCATCAGACGCAATCAAATCAAACGGCAATTGACGGCTATCAGCAGCAAGTACATGGAAAGAACATGTCCGGCTTTGACTTCAGCCTGAGTGCCGTCTTCATTCTGGCACAGACCATATGCTCGTGCTTGGCGGGCGTTTACAACGAGTATCTGCTGAAGGACAAGGGTGCCGATGTCAATATCTTTGTGCAGAATGTATTCATGTACCTTGATTCCATTGTGTGTAATGCCGCGATTCTTCTGCTGCGCGGCGAGCTCTTGGACGCTTTCAGTCCCCACAATCTAAGCAGCATCATGCGATTTAGTGTGCTGATCATCATTGTGAACAACGCAGCCATTGGCATTGTGACCAGTTTCTTCCTTAAGTACATGAACTCCATCCTGAAGACCTTCGCCAGCGCCTTGGAGCTGCTCTTCACGGCGGTCCTGTGCTACTTTTTGTTCTCCATACCCATCTACATGAACACCGCGCTGGCTATAGCGGTGGTTTCCTACGCCATCTATCTGTACACCCAGAGTCCGGTCGTAAACCTAGGCAAGATTCGTCCGCTGGCCAATTTGAGCGAGGCCACAGCCAAGTCCACGGACAAGCGGAAGCTACTGGACGGCGAGGGGGCCGACTCGGACCTGGACATGGACATTGTGTAGTAGCTAGTCGCAGACATAAGCTTGAGGCTGTAAATAGTTGTGGAAAAGTGCCTGCAAATGTTTTGAACTGAACGCAAGATGACTTGACTCTAGGCTTTGTGCAATGCGAGGGGACGGACAGGCGTGTAAATACCAAAACTTTTGCTTTTTTTAGTATTGTTAAGATTCTCACCGAAACAAATATATATTTTAATGTAATGTGATCGCAATCAACACAATTTTACCTTTATAATGGGGCGACGCTTCTTCAAGAAGCTTCTAAACTGGGCATGTACATACATATGTATGTACACATACATATTTACGTACATGTCATACAATTGTTGGTATTTTAGATCTTATATCTATGCTTAAAGCGGAGTGCTGACGACATAGCCATCCTCCTGGGTGGGCGCAATGCGCGTGGTGAGGGCTATCTCCAAGCGCTGATTGTCCATGAAGCGACGATAGTACTGGCACTCCTCGAGGTGCTCCTCCATGTCGAGAACGCGGTGCGTGGCGTTGTATTTGCAGATCTTCAGCGAGGGTCCCCGGTAGTTCCGCTCGCACTTGATGATGTGCTTCGGCATGCGGAATATCGCGATGCGGTGGTTCTTGTTGTACGGACAAATTTCAAACTCAGTTTCCGACATTTTGCAAAATGTTTGCCGTTTCTTCTATATATTTTTTTTTTTTTTTAGCAACGTGAAGCAAAGTCCCGCTATGTTTTAAAACTTCCGCTCAGTGATGAGCGACAGTGCAGTCTACGATTACAATGGCGATTAACCGATTAGTACCATGTGGCACACAGGCGCTGTTTTTATTACGTTAAAAGTTTAAGTTGTTATGACTTCACGTAGTTTGATTACGTTTTTATTCAGAGAGATCAAAAAGGGAAAATGTTATTCGTATCTTAAGTAATTTTTGGACTTGGCGAAAAATATATTCAACAACCATTTGGGGTTTATTACATGCCATCTTGTAAATATTGTAGTCAATAAGTTATATTTAATGTGTTTATGGTATCAAATCGATGACAATTTTTTTAAGTGTATGTACGTATGTATGTATGTACTATTTGCTATACATACATATGTATATCAGCATGTTAATACATACAGATATAGTAACCAACGGAAGTATATGTACATACATATGTAGGAAGCATTCACAGTGGTGTCAGCTTTATATAGCTTTTACATTGATGCCAACATTTTTTTAAGTGTAGACATTTTATGCAGACTTCAATTTTTAATACATACAAAACCTTGGGAATTACATACGAGCACTCAGAATGCCGTCAACTTTATAAATAGTTATTCTTGATAATAATTCTTATCAATCCCAAACCAAGCCGGATGCCTCTTCGAAAATCATCAAATTATTTTAAAATTAGATAATTTGGCTTTCGCCTTCAAGTGGTTGTACACACACTCCCAGTATCTGAATAATTAAGTTCGCAACATGTACATATCTTCTTTGGGCGCAGGCTGCCTGGAGTCTGTGGACTGCCTACTTTTCGTAGCGAGCGTTTGCCCAAACAATTAAATTAATACAAAAAATTTAAGTAGCGCGTTGAGTTTATTTTTATATTTACGAATTACTATTAGTCAAAGTAATGATTAGTTTAAATTTCATTTTCCTTACGTCAGAAGATTACGTTCTTGATCTTTTCAAGGAAAAAGATTACGTTAGTTGATTGCGTTTATTAAATTACGTAAGTCCATTTGAAATCGATTCCCCGCCCGTTTTTTCAGAATTTAATGGTTTAAAATAGTTAGATTGGCGAAATAAAAGCTAGGAAAGCCAAAAAAATGTATAAGATGCTAAATAAAATACAAACTTCTGTAACGATGTTAAATTAATTAATAAAGAGAGTATGATTAGAGGATATTGGCCACTAAATAGCTAGAATTCTAGCAAATAGCATTTCCGATAACTCCCTGGGGCTTGCGGTTACAGTTCAATGGTGGGTATTCTCTGCAGCCATCCATGTTACCGATATTTTCAAAACATCGATGACGTCGATGTTTCTCCACCTCTAATCATAAATGGTGAAAATTTTGTACAGTCCGGTTGTGATTGACAAAAAGTAAAAAGTAAAAGTAATTGATTTGAGCGTGCGAACAGTGATTTTATTGAGCTAAGCAATGGCCCGTACCAAGCAGACCGCCCGTAAATCCACCGGAGGCAAGGCGCCCCGCAAGCAGTTGGCCACAAAGGCTGCCCGCAAGTCTGCTCCATCCACTGGAGGCGTAAAGAAGCCACATCGCTATCGCCCTGGAACCGTGGCCCTCCGTGAGATCCGTCGCTACCAGAAGTCGACGGAGTTGCTGATCCGCAAGCTGCCCTTCCAGCGCTTGGTGCGCGAGATTGCCCAGGACTTCAAGACCGATCTGCGTTTCCAGTCGGCGGCCATCGGAGCCCTGCAGGTATGAGTGAACATCTGCCCCCATTTTATGCGGTCATGTAATAATAAATTGTGTCTGCTTGTGGAATTTTCCAGGAGGCCAGCGAGGCGTATCTGGTGGGTCTCTTTGAAGACACCAACTTATGCGCGATCCATGCCAAGCGGGTCACCATTATGCCCAAGGATATCCAGCTGGCCAGGCGCATCCGAGGCGAGCGCGCCTAAATTCCCATGGCCGCCATCTTGGATTGGAAAAGTAGCGGCGACTGCGGTGGCAGCGGCGATGGAAAGAGAAGTTGTTGTAACTCACAGCTGTCGTTTGTCGGGCAAGGAGGGGAGAAAGATGAAGCAGCCGCAGCCGCAGCGGCCGCCGCTTAGTTCTTAATTTGTTTGTCTAAGGTCTCTCTATGCTTAACCCTAAGTAAAGATCAAACTACTTTCATTTGTTTCAATTAAATAAAAGAGTTTTTTTCTGTATATCTAAACCATGCTGTGTTTTAATTTATTGCAGTTTGACAAGACAAAAAGGTATGACAGCAGAGATGAGGGTATTAGAGAGGTAGCAGGAAATTTTCCATTGTGATGAAATGGGGATTTCATAAATATTTACGCCGTACATTTTTTTTTAGAAATTACATACATATACTACACGTGTATATACATACATATAATATATTGATGAGTCATTAAGTGGTTCGCTGTTAGAAGAGTCACTATTTCGAACAAGAAACTGTTTACTGTTTATTGAAACAATAATTTAGTTTTTGCATTTGATTGTAATTAATGAAACGCATATGCATATTTGTTAAGGTATTTTTTAACACGCCTTTAAATTAATAAAGTATTAACATAATATAAGCATATCTTTGATAGTTGCTTTCGCAAATATTTTGGTATTTGGTTATTAAATTTACTACTTTTATACGTTCCTAAATTTCAAAACAATTATAAATGTATTTGTACATAGATATGTACATACATAAAAACATAATTTTCTAAAAAGTATGCACATAAATACTATATAGTTTAAACCAATTGTGTTCATAAAGTGGGTGTGAGGGCAAAGCAATTTGCAAGGACTTTTAAACCAAATTGAAAATACAAACAAAACATATTTCAAATAATATCAATATATATTTGTGGAAAAATTTACAGAAATGTAAATACATATATTGATATAGTATTATCAAGAACCCTAAGTCCGATTTTAAAAAAGTCCGCGGACAAGCGTAATTTTTACACACCCAATGCATTGGGTGAATCGGAACCCAAATACATACATACATACATACGTATGTATATATGTACATGCATATTCACATATGCATACATACATATATTATAAATATTACCTCTCCTGCATGATAGAAATCAAACATACATACATACTTTAATCAGAATGAGATGGCTGGTGAGCATAGATTAAGTCAAAGTGATTCTAAAAATTATACTAGTGTATATTTTGCAATCTTCTATTTCAGTTTGTGACTATTTGCGCGCCACAGCGGTGTCTATTTTTTTTGGTGGAATTTTGGTTTATAATAAATATGGATCAATTATCGATCCTTAAAGTGTTCCTTCGGCATCTGAAATTTTTTGAATTCTTTAACTTTAAATTATTGTCTGTTTATTTTACATGGGAAGACGGAACTGATAACATTTTTGCGGTCAATAAATTGCAAATAAATGCTTAAGACATTCTTTATATGTATGTATGTATAATATTATCTACACATTTTAAATGATTAAAATAATTCATTTAATACGACATCATTCGGCATTGAATGAGTGATACCTATAAAACGGAGCTGACGTTATTTTCGATTTCAGTCAGAATGAGATTGCTGGTGAGCAGGGATCCAGGTCGATGTGTATTTCAATAATATATGTACTATATTTCAGTGCTTGATTCTTTACGCTTCAGCGCTGGCTGTTGTGCTAGGTGGACATTCAGTGCTTGCCCGTTCAGTAACTTGGTGGAGTGTAGATTCCTCTCCTGGTAGGCTCCACGATGCTGAAATGAATCAATGGTTCACTGTATATCCAGAAGACAGTAAACGGAGAACTACTACTACAACCACGACACTGCCTCCACATGAGGGTCAATCCGGTGGGAAATACCAAATCATTGACCTTAGGAGTTTAGTCTGATTTTAAGTATAATGTACTTATTTACTGATTTTTTCATTTTATAATTACCGAATATTTCGTAATAAATGAACACAAATCCTGTCCATATTTTTGTTAATAACATATTTCCAAGTTTGTGTAAAACTTTGCTTTAAACAAAAGCAGTTTTTATTATTTGTTAATACGATTAGCTTAGCGATTTGTGGGATGATGGGAAAAGATTGATTTTGGGGATAGCAAATGCAAGAATCTATTTAAAAACTATGGTGTCCAGCATGGCGCCCAGGCACTGCACAATATTGTTCTGCATAACCTTGTCCACCTTCTCCTCCAAATGCCGCTTGGGGTCCTGTTTGCCAACATTCTTGATCGCCAGCTGCTCGGGCGTCATCTTTTCCTCGTCCTCCAGAGACTGCAAATAATATTATAATAAATAAACCTGAAATATGTACATAATTCGCTGCCGCAACTCACCTTGTTGTAGTTCTTGGCCAGGTCGAGCATCTCGGCCACTGTGTCCTCGTTAATGGAACAGTGCTCGTTGTAGTCGGACAGCGTCAGGCCATCCTTCCACGACTTTTTGTGCAGATTGAGGAGCATCTTCTGCTCCAGCTCGTTCTTGCGGTAGTTGATGCTAATCGAGTAGTAGTGGCGGTTGAGGCCGTGGATCAGTGCCTGCACGGATGGCTTTTGCAGGTGACCCAGATTGGAGGTGGTCTGTCGCGGCTCCTGGCCCAGCACCAGCATATTGGGGTTGATCAGACGGAAGGCATCGATCACCACTTTACCTTTGACGGACTGAATGGGATCGACGACTACGGCGACGGCACGTTCCGAGAGAGCTTCGAACGATTGCTGCGTGTTGATGTCCACGCCAGACAGCCAGCAGCCGAAGCCAGGATGCGAGTGATACCATCCCACGACCATCTCGGGCCGACCCGTCTGCTTTAGCATGTCCAACATCTTGGCCTGGAAGACGGGATCCACCGCCTCGACGGAGACCCCAGTGCCCGTCTGGGGCATGGCGAACACGTCGATGACCTGCACCGTGTAGTCGTCCACAAACTCGCCAAGCATCAGACCCATCACCTCCATGGGCACGCCCGCGCGCCCATGCTTCAGCATCTTGAGCAGGGCCAGCGAAGAGATGTACACCTGCTCGGCAGTGTCCACGACGGGGGCATCTGTGGGTGGAGCGGCCTGAGGCATGGCGCCGCCAAGACGAAGCAGACGATCCATTTTATGCGGCTGCCGGAGGAAGAAGCACACGCAAAAGTTGCAGTTAGTTGAAAACATCCGCTAAATTTCTGATGATTCGCCTTCCTTACCTCTAGACTTTGTGGATACTTTGTGTTCTTGGTTAATATCGCCTACTTTCAACACTTTTACGTGTAATTTTCGTCGTTATGGCTAAAGCAGCAACAAAAAACACAAAGCCACACAAATTTGAGTTTTGCAAAGTGCAAGTAATAGTGTGAGACCGCAGCGAGCCCGATCAAATATGTCATAAAAATCCGAGCAAATATACCATAAATATACCAGATGTTTGCAGTGTTGCCAACTCTCGCAATTAACTGTAGTGTTGGAAATAACTAACATTAGCTGTGTTTTAAAAATGTATCTGAAAAAATAGCTATTGTTTTTTTGTGCGTAAATATATATATTAAAAAGTAATTACAAATTCAAAATCGATCGGGATATGTGAATTAAATTATTGCGCAAAATGTTTCATTGATAAGAATACAGGTAACTACAATTTGCTCAAGTTCCAGTAAAAAGACCAAAAGTCGGTTACTACTTGGCTGAGTTGCTGGGGTAACATGGATAATCTGGCCACACTTTCGTTTGGGCCTTATGATATTTTGACTGGCCACACTAGTTGACAAGCGTCTCAGTTTGAATGATATGTCTTCTATATTTGTATATTCAAAATTTATTAGCTTCTTCTTATAATTTTCGATTATTTTCTTCCATTTACATAAGGACGAAAATAAAAAAATGTTCTTTATTGTTTAGACGTTTGCTGGAATGCACAATATGCCCACAGAAGTGCATTCCTTTAAGTTATTAACCGTTGCCAGTTGAATGAGTCGCGGAGGCCTAACCGTAGAAGACTTTCCGCAAGACCGAACACCGCAAAACTTATAATGCACCTTTCCGCCCATCAAATGCCATGGGAAATGAGGTCGGCCGCCATCAGCAAGTCTGAATCAATTTGGGCAAGTACAATGCATAGCCAGGCCGGCGCCTTTTATTGTGCCAATTAATTGCACAAAACCTTTTGCCTGGGACCTGTTGCCTTTCACCTCGCGTTTAGTTTAGGCTTGGGGAACCTTCCCAGGCGCCCCGAAAATTCATTTAAAATGCCATCGCCGGGCGGGCGGCAAAGTCAAAGCTGTGTGTGATCTCAAGACACCGGCTCCAGGTGGAGAGCAGACGCTTTTGATTGTTGCAATACTCCATACCCCACACACTATACTATATACTCCATTTTCCGTCTCGCTTTGGTAATTGAACAATAGTTTTTCCATCTGCCAGCAGCGTTTTCCATTCGCCGCTCGGCTTTTCAGCTTCAGTTGCATTTTGTCTCTCGTCTTCGGCACGCGCGCACCTCACAATTGTTGTTCAAAAGTTAAATATTTTTACGCCGCCTTGTTGTGTTCTATCTGAGTTGCTAAAGACTGTTCTGCAAATATTTGCATACAAATTGCCAGCAAATAGTGCAATTATTTAAGGTATAAAAACAAATTACAAACGTGTTCATGGTTTTCAGCTGGGAAGGTCGTACAACTTTACGCTGAGACAGCCTTTTTTCAGCGTTTTTCATAGTTGTATTCGCTTTTGCGGTGTCAATTTGTTAGCTCTTATCAAAAGAACCAAATGGGTTTTGTTGATAAGTGAGAGAGAGCAAGCGGCGGCAATTTAGAGAGCTTTTTTTTCACAAGAGGGGAGTATTCTATCAGTACTAAGCTATAAACGTCATGTTGAATTACTTAAACAGCTGCTTCGCATTTATTTACTTAAGAAACGCGTTCCATTTTCGCCATTGATTAAATATTTTCACGTATGTTCGAGTATCTTGACCTTGTCATCGCTTAAATCAATCCCGTTCAAAGATATGCCGTCAATGCACTCCTCTTTACTCAATCTGGTTACAAAAAACGTGGCAAAACAAAGCACAAGATAAACATTCAACTAAATTAAAGTGAAGTGAACGAAATGGGAGAAGAAAACACGTTTGTTCAGCTGTGAAATTGACCTTTTATGGCCTAGCAGCAGCAGCAGCAGCAGTCGCTCAACCCAAACCCAAACCCCCAAAACTGAGCCGGGGACTTGAAGTTGTTTTTTAAAGAAATGAGCGGAAATACCTTACAATGATAGTGGCTCTAATTGCCACAGGGAAGAGAGAAAATAATAAGGGTCATAAGTGAAACAATTATTTCAGTTTCACCCATTTGTTAGCTTTTTTTATAGAGTTTTCGGGGGTCTTAAGAAATACAAAATCATTAAGATGAGGAGATAATATAATTAATATGTTCATAATCTGATGTTTATAGATATTTAATAAGGTGCAACTATGTATTAAAAAATATTAGTACCTACACTCTACATTATTTTATGTGAACATTCTCGAGAGTATGTTTTAATCAGTGATTTATTTATTTCCCCTTAGTTCTGATAGACAATTAAGATCTTAATAACAATACAAAATTTATAAACGAACCGTTTATTAAACACCAATATGTAAAAATTTTCCCATCATATAAACCCTATTAAAATTTCCACCACATATATCGCATTTAATTGCTGATATCGCCGCAAAAATTTCAACAGAAACCTTTCGTCAGCTTGTTCTCCATAAAAATTAACCAAACATGAGTGCTTTTTTATCTCATCTAACCCGAAGACCGGGTCGGTTGGTGTAACTAGAACGCCAAGATACATCCAAAACCGCATGCGAAAAAGATCTCAAACACACAAATTTCGTAACTACATGCAGCCAGCAAAAAAAAAAAAAACAACCTGAGAGTTGCATGACTGGGAAACTGATTTAATTTCACTTTTTATTTTGGATTTGCCCAGAAAATCCGCGGGAACGGGTGAAGGGGCTTAGTAGTAATTAATAATGGCGGACTGAAGAAAGTTTTAATTATCCAACCAGCGTTTAAGATAATGAAGTCGTTTATGTGAAGCATTCAATTATAAAATTGCTCACATTTTGAAAGTGCAGTCAATAATGATCAGAAATGGTTTTCAGATCAATTTGCATTCAGCTTGATTTCTTGCAATTATTTTTGCCTTTTCCACTTTCCGATTAATCAGAGGAAGAAATATGTAATTTATTGTTAAATGTTTCTATAACGTTTATATAAAGAATATAAAGACCAGCTTTAGTTTTATAAATCGTTATTTCACTCTTAGAATCGATATTTCGATATCTAACAACGATTTTTCTATCGAAAAATGCTTTCTCTATTTGATTTGTTTGCTGCTCAAAATTCATAGTTTTCAAATTATAAATGGGATCATGTTCATCATTTTTGTTTCCTGGCCTAGGGATGATGACGTCGCTGCCGCAAGAGACGTCATCGCTGGCAATGGAGGCGCCCAAGGAGCAGGCAAAGGAACTCGAAGAGGACACCACCCACTCGACATCCACAACGCCCACTCGCATTCCACATCCGGCCCATTTCCAACGTTCTGCCTCAATGCGCCTGCGCGGGAATCAAGCAGAGCTTGGACCACGAGCTGAGCAGTGTCCAGGCCCAGCCGGCGGAGGACGCGGATTTAGTTCGCGCGCAAAGCTCTCGACGATCAAATCGGTTCTATTGAAGCGCAGCTGGAGCAATCTAGGCCACAAAACGGAGCAGGAACCGGAAGCAGATGCAGATTCGCAGGCGGGCCATGGACTATGCACCGCCACCCAGTGTCTGTCCCTAGCTGAGGGGCTACCAACGGATGTCCAGCAAGTGGCCAACAACGACACCATGGCCGCCAGCAGCAAGCCGCGCAATCTGGTGAGTTTTAAAGGTGTTCGCCGTATTGATTTTCACTTGCCGCTGCTGACCTATGTAACTCGAAAGAGAAGCAACCAACCGCCCTCGCACTTCTAGGGGTGAGAGATTCCGACGCGGGAATAGGGGCTTCTAAGGGGGTCGTAACACGCACTCGTAGTTGGAAGTACTACGTGTACAAGGGATATATTACGAAACCGCTGTAGGAAATGCAGGAGGCATTTTTTCGGGAATTGTCTTCACCCAAGAACTCCCCAAAATGATGTCAAAATATTTTTGCTTATCTCATGGTCCCATAAGGAACTGCCTCCAGGGTTTTTATAACATTTCGTCATTTATTCCTCGTCCTCCTATATAAAATGTTAAAACCACTCGAATATATACTCAATTTAGAGGCGTAAAACCTTGAAGTCTACTTTATGTTGAAAAGGCAACTATATAATACAAATAATTACCAAAAGAGCTAACTGAAAAGAAACCATTACACATCGAATCGATATTACGATTTTTTATTAGAAATCTAAATGAGCTTAATGAATATTCAATGTATGTGTGTGGATCCTATTTAAACTATTGACATCAATCTATAAACCGATTAACTGCGTAGGATATTGCCTTTTACAAAATCCAGTTCGACTCAAGCTTTAATAATATTTATTTAATACGAAAGGGAAATTTTGTTTGGATTTCAGACTTTATATATAAGTTTTATTAGTTATCAATTATTGCTTTTTATTAACAGGAAAGAAGAATATTTATCAAGAAGCCTTAACGTATTTAAGCCATACGTATTTACATACATATGTATGAAAACTTATTAGTTTTAAGCCTTTCCAAATAATGATTCCTTAGATAATAGCACGAATAACTTGAACTAAATCAGTGTCTTTTAAGATAGCTTTCTGGGATCAAGAATATCTTTCGGTTTTATAGAAGTCGACGTCCTTTAACATCTTAATTTGGTTATTTCCTTAAGAGTATAGGAATATATTTTTTTAATCCCCGATATTTTGTTCTAACTCAATTAGATAAATGGCCATTTTTTAAAATATATATTTTAAAATTTAAATTTCTACCGAATCTCTGTAAGTTAAATCCCACGATAGAGTATAGCTTTCGATACTATCAATTTACGTTTCCTGGAATATAATGGAAATATAATTATCCCGCCAATAAATGATTCCGATAGCTCTGTCATCTTGTCACTTGCACTTTTATCGCTGCCGTGATGACACGCAGCTTACAAGGGATCATTAAACCAGATATATTACATACTTATATATGCATGTACTGCACTGTATATACAAAGGGAACAAAAATATAAACCCAAAGCTGAGTTTGCATAATGCTCGACCAGAAAGAAAGAAAGAAAGAAAGGCAACGACAAACACAGCTTACACACGCTTCACCTTCTCGGTCTCCGCCACCGCCTCCCCCTTGTTGTACCCAACCCCCCTTGGTGGCAGCTGTTCCGTTTCCACTTCCGCTTGTTCCGTTGCCAAATTGTACCTAGGAAACAGCTGATTCTCGGTTTGTTTGGGTTTTTCGTCGTCTCTTTTGTGTCACTTTGCGGGGGAGGAAGAGACAAAGAAGCGAGAGGGGAACTGCAAGTGCGCAGCTTTTCTCCACCTCTCTCACTCACCTTCCTCCCCCTTTTGAGCTGCCGTTTCCCAGGGTTGTTGTTGGTGCTTCTTTTTAGTGTCTTCTTCGTCTCTTTTCTTTTGCTCTTTCTCTTGCCCTGTGTTTTTTTTTTACTTCTTGGCCAAGTGATTTGCGTTTCAGTTGATTTTTTATACTGGCCGCGTGCACAAGATCCGCGGGTCGAGCTCTCTGATGTTGTTTAAATTTTTAGGCCCACGAAAACCCTAAACAATTTCCAGGTAGCAGCACCGAGTGAAGCGTGCATTGTGTTTTTTATTGCTCCGTTTTTTGCTTAGCTCTTTCTGTCGTAGTTCCAAGTACATACTAAGTACTAAGCACAGTCTGTAATTAAAGACAACTACTATGAGGCATGTCTCATAAATGGTAATTACGCGCCTTGCTCGCCCCATATATTTTTAGCCATCATTAAAATCAGAGTTCGTTGGCCCTCCATCATTATTAATTCATAATTATTATTGATTTTCAACGCGACCTGTTCTAATTATGTGTGTTTCCCAGTGGGAAAAGGACATTCTCACAGCCAGGTGTGGTTTACTGCATTTATTATGATGACAAGTAAAGGCTGGATTTCCTTTTAAATATTTAAAGCTTCCTTAAAATAAAAACACGCAACTAAGCTTTTTATAAACAAGTTTCTACCCAATTTTGTCTGAATAACAAAAACTTGGAGCTTTTTAAAAACGTGGTATACAATTTCACTGACTGCAATTAGGGATGATTTATACAGTTTATAAAGAAAGATTAAAAGGCAAGCTCCGAGAGTTGAGTTGATATACAGTAGAATCCGGCTATAACGACTCCGCTTATAGCGTTCGTCCGGTTATTACG